>JAKSZP010007061.1:0-69123 GCA_022478985.1 Massospora cicadina | reverse complement strand
CGGAATTTTATTAAATTTATTTTAGTAAAAAAGAAAAGAAGTCAGATCAGATTCAGGTCATGAGCTCCACCAGTGAGCTTGGTGTGGCATTGTTATCATTCTCGGCCCTATCCTGGTCCCAGACCCTGCTACTAATGTGCAGTATAATGGGAACAGTGGTCCAAGGATACCTGGCAATGATGAGTCATGGCAGTTGAGTCCGGGGATGGGCCTCTGTGGGCCTGTACCTATTATTGTCAGTAACTTGGCTCTTACTGCCTAATTCGTTAGTTGTGTATTGGTGCGAACCCATCCATTACATCCAGTGGTTGGTGGCCAGGTTGGCCCAGCAGTTCATGTCACCCCCACAAATGTATCAGGAAGAAGTGGGAGGGAAGTAACAGCTGAGAGGAATTCCCAGCAAGCCCATGCACAGGTCAGGGCATAAATATTGATGATAGCGTGAACTTCGTTGTCCTACAAAAAGGACACCACAAGCACATGACCATTGAGGTACAAATTTAAAAATAAAATCAAATTATGGGTCACACATATAAGCACCCCAAAGTGCAGCGACCAAAAAGAAGGGGGGAGGAGCATGGTTGTCCATGTTTCCTCAGCACCATGTATGCAGTGGGTTTCCTGGTGGCCAGGATATCCATAGGTAAATTAATTTAAAAACTCAGTTTCCTAATCTGGGATGGCAAGGCCTTGAGTCCATCGATGTTCAAAATCCCTATTGTGAAGGCTCCCCCCATTGCACCTTAGGTGCTATAGGAAGGGTCCCCTTACCCATTTAATGGCTCATTTTTAGCATACAATATATCACCACATGTGCGGAAAGCAACAGAGTTAGTTGAGTTATAGTGGTCCTTTAGGTCGCTATCCATTTTTTAGTATGGTTCTTGTTTTTGGAGAGATTGTGTGCAGAATTTTTGGGTTGCTGTGCTCCTGCTGTGCACCATCAAAGGTTGACAAAAATTTGGGAGAGAATGGGTGGTAGAATTAATTTTGATAAAGGCTTGGTAAGTTTTCTCTTGTAAATCCAGCTCACTCATCATGTCATATGGTTGGTTGGCCCAATCTGATTGGTGCTTGGATTCTAGAACCACTTACACAGAGAATGACTTGATGTCATACTGGGTCTGGGCAGGCGGGATCATGGACGCAGCTGTGGTCACTGCTTTGGCTGCTGCTCTGCGGGCCTGCTTGGCTTCCTTGCACTCTTGTGGGGACACTGGTTTGACATGAATGTAACACCCCTGCGCGCCACATGTGAAGGTGTTATTGGTGTTAATAGCCTGTGTATAATGGGTATCTACACTGCCCATTGCGTCAGGGAGGATTTTGGTTTGCGTGATGCCCTCCTTGGTGGGGCAGGTGTGGTCCTTGTGGCCAAAAGTGCAACAAAAGGTGCAGAAAGGGAGGCGCTATCCACCATGATGTGGAACGGGCAGTATTCCTGCCCATCAATAAATACAACTGCAGAGTGTGGAACTTGGGTATAGTCTTCCACAGTTACTGCAGTTGGGGTGATCACAGCAATTGCTTTACCTGTGCACAGGTCTGGCATAAGTGTAAAACGTTGCATTTTGAAGGAGTGAAGTTCCCCATATGCCTTTAGCCCAAATAAGAGGTGGTGCTCCAACACTGTGCACTTAATTGTTGTGGGGAGGAAGTCAAACATAAAGATTTGGTTAGATTTGGGCAATTAAGTGCACTTTGTTTTGATCACATGTTGACCATCTGGGAGGTCAACCACCACATGCACCTGTGCAGCTTCACCTGCTGCATCTTTAGTTTTAAAACCAGGATCCAACCAACTGCAGGTCATTGAGTGTGGTGCTATGTATACTGCTTTCAGGAAATGGCTGTGCACATCTCTACAAAACTTTTCCCAAAGCGCCATTTGATTTTTATCCAGGAAAACTTGAAGCCCATTGCCGGGATTTGCTGAATTCTCTTGTCTCCAGAGATTCTACTCCATTGATTCCCCCAGCTTCATCAGAAGGAGAGCTTAATTTATCTCAATCTATAAAGGTAAATAAAAATGATCAGCCTCATCCCAATTAATTGATTAAAGACCTAATCGCGCAGCAATTAATTAGCACTGATAGATTATGAACCAAATCAAAGCTTATAAATATCCCTTCTTTTCAATAATCAAGAACCAAGTCGATTTATAACCTGTTTTTGCTTTAATTTATCACTTTTTGGAATCCACTTAAAGTAACTTTGAGAGAAAACCTGCCCCATAGGAAGTGTAATTCAAAGCTTCCAGAGTGGCGCTCACTACAGTGGCTACTATGAGTTACACACCGTGAACACGTCTGTCACTAATATGGATTCTCAATTTTGCTTGAAGAAGCTCAAGACCATGAGCAAGGCATATTTTATGGTGGGTCCGTTCAACCAGAATCAAAATCCCATGATTCCATCCACTTTGTTTTTCTGTGTAAACTTGTAATTTTATAATCCTAATATAATTTACAGCGAATTTTCAAATACCTCCTGATGTTTTATAGAATACTATTAATTAAATGCTGAGCCTTAATTCCTGGAATCTGTTCCAACCAATTTCCTTCTTAGTTCTGTACCCTCTATCTTGTGAGAAGTGTTGCAAGCCTCCAAATGTCATGAATTAGCACTGAGCAAAACTTACATCTTTTAGTACACCCCTTCCTATAACATCTATTACCAGTTGTGGGATTGCATCATCAAGGGATGCTTAATTTACTAGAAGGACTTCAGTCCTTGAATAATTATGTTACTGAGTTTTTAAATCTGCCTCTTAATTTAGCAGAGATAATTGAGTGCCATCGTAAATAATCAAACGTTTTTAAATGAAGTACTTCAACAGCTTATTCAGTTTGACCGTGGGATGTCCAGCTTTGTTGAATTACAGTTTCTACAGCAAGCCTGGTGAATTCAGCAGGAATGTATAGTGGAAATTTCTCAACTTTCTGAGTAGAGTTGAGCAAAGAAAGAAGAAATCAGATTTTTTCTTTTCTAAATTGCAGAATTGTACTTTGAATCCAATTTAAGTCATTAAAGTGGAGAAAACCTCTGGAGCCATGGGTCCTCCTTGGGTTTAAGAACCCCGGGGTCCACCTGGGGGGTTAGGTCCACGTGAACCTCCTGGTGTTGATGTCCCTGAGGACCTCCCATGTTGAAGGGCCCCGCGGACTTCCAGGTGCAGATGGACCTTGGGGGGCCCCAGGCACTGATGAGCATTCAGGATCCCTTCGACAAGTTGACTCTCTATTGAGCATGATGGATTACTTATGTGACAAATTTTACAAAGTGGCAAAGAAATGTAACTTAAACCCTAAGGGGGTGACAATTGATCCCTCCTGTTGCTTCAGTCTCTCTCTGATAAACTGAGTAATCTGTGAAAATGGGCGAAGTACACAGACATCCTGTTTCAAGCCTATGATCAAAAGGCGAGATGCTCCAAGCCAAAATTGAAACATTGGAACTCAAGTACCTTGCTCAGAGAAAGCAAATTTATGAACTATCTTGTCAGTTGGATGAAAAAGTGGGTCATGTTGAATTGAATCGACAGATTGGTGAATTTTGTACTGAGACTATTGGCCCCTATTCTCTATTTTCTTCACAAGTTTCTAATTCCAAATATAATGTTCCTACTCAATATGGACATCCTGGATTACATGTTTTGACGGCCATTTCTCCAATGAGTTTCAAGACAGTATTTAAAGATGAGTATTCTCCTGGGGAAGGTAATATTATCTCCTTCCTCTATCCATATGAAAAGGCTCTGAGTGAAGTCACAGATCATCAGAAAATGAATTATTTTCCTAATTGTCTCAAATTGATTGGCCCAGGATATCATGGTACCTCACTTAATGACTTACACTACTTGGTCTCAGGTCAAAGAGGCGCTAAATAAAGAAGTTGGTAGTGAGAAAACCTTATCCTCTCAAAAACAGGCTTTTATGGGTATACAGCCCTTCCAGAATGAGTCAATCAAAGGTTTTGCTCATCAGTTCTATTGGGGAAGCTCAAACCTTGGTATCCTGTAGTCAATAATTTATTTTGATGTGATTAATGTCTAATATCTGCTTTTACTTCCAGGACTCAGTTACAAGTATACCTTCTTAATGTAAAAAGAATTTAAGAAGTATATTAGACATCAAGGAGGCCTTGTTGGAGTTGCCTTCTCAATTATTGGAGAAAATCTGAGTTTATGATTCTCCAAGACCTACTCGCCCTAGAGTTTATACTGTGCCTGAGAATACTAGAGCGATTCAGTGTAACTACTGTCACCGATATTTCCATACTGAGGACCATTGTTACAAGAAAGAAGTAGATGAGAAAAAGAAAAGGGATAAAACCAATAAAATTTATTCACCTTAATAATGATATGAGTGTGCAACAAAAGAACATCAAAGCCCTGTCAAGTATAATAAAGATGAACATTCTTCTTATTCCTTGCCCTCATTGTTGGCGTAATCCTCTCAGTATGGAAGCACATCACCGGTATTAACTTCTGGGTGAATCAAGTCAATGCCAAAGCTATCATTGATACTGGATCTCCAGTGAATGTTATCTCATCAAAATTTATCAAGCAGATCAAATTAACACCTGATATTTCTCATTATGAAGAATATGGTATATTGAGACCTCAAAGTACTTGGTCAATTGGAGCTTTCTCGTCCTTTACACTAAAAATTGGAAAGTTAACTTTGACCATCCCTGCCATTGTCCTTGATAACTTGAGTTATGACCTCCTATTAGGGACTCAATCTAAGCTAGAATTTGTTGGAATTTTTAATTACTCTGGCTCATCGCTATCTCTCTTGAGGTATAGATTCTCCTTACTTTTGTCTGAACATGCTCATACATAATGTTGGTTATGTCTGTTGGAGGGGTCTAAAAGGTCTTATACTATTTAATACTATGTTGGCAACCCTTAGTTAAAATTACCCCCTACCTTAACAGATATTGAAGAGGGGATGCCTATTTTCTCTCCAAAAAATATATTTATTCCACCAAAATTTCAGGTAATTGTTGATACTTTATTACATTTTTCGATTCCCAGAGGACATTTATTACAAGACCAGGGCAACTTCAACCCTTCTGTTAAAGAAATTTTGCCATGTCCTGGAATATTGGATTATGCTTTTTCAGGATCTTTATCTGTTTTATTGGTGAACCTTAACAATGAGCTGAAGATGATGGATCGACAGCACCCATTTCCTTATGCCAAGTTATTACCTGTATCTCAGATTTAGGATGTTAAACCTTTTTAAAGCCTGCAAGACTTTGGGTTGCAAAGTGGTCAGAAATTCTTACTGTGGGGCCTGCTATTGGAAAACACCTCACTAATGACTAAGAGAAACAAGTGCTTCAGTTGTTAGAAGAATACTCGACATCTTTTCTAAGCATACTTACAATTTTGGTAAGATGGAAGGAGTAATGCATTCCATTGAAACTAACGATCACTTTCCTATTCACACCAAACCCTATCATAATTCTAAAGTGGAAGAATCCTAGGTTACCAAAGAATTGCATCAACTATTGGAGGTTGAATTTATTGAAAACCTCTAATAGTTCTTGGGCTTCTCTGTTGCTGTTGATTAAGAAGAAGGATAGTTCTCACCAAGTGGTTATAAATTATCATAGATTGAATGCTATTACTTGATGATAAAGTTATCCTTTACCTAGGATTGATTCCCTTATGTTGTTAGCTAGATCAACTTATTTTTTCGGCCATGGACTTTTCTAGTGGAAACTGGCAAATCAAGTTATCCCTGGATGACTGAGCTAAGTGTGCCCTAATATCTAGTGAAGGTTTATGTAAGTCCTGGGGAACGTCCCCTGGGTGTTGACCAGGCCATTTTCCCATGTCCGTTTAAAAAGGCACCAAAGAGGATGGCTGTACCCCTCGTTACTCAGGGCGATCTCACTCATGTAGTAGATGAGCACTGGTTAACAGCTCTCCCACTTCGGATCTCATTCCCAGTACCCACACTAACCTTGGCAGAACTTTTATAAGGAATCAGTGAATCTGTGCTAAGATTGCCAAAATTAAATTGATGATAACCAGTTTGAGTGGCAATCTGCCGATGCTCAGATTTTATATGGTCAAAAAGGTATGAAGACTGAACTATCAGCTGGAATGCCCAACGGTTGCAATTTGATTAACATGACAATTAGAAAAATCTCTCCCCTCCCAAATCTGTCAGGCATCACCCCCAATGGGCAGCTTCCTGCTAACAAATTAGGTGTTGCGCCTGATGCAATGCTATTGACCAAATGAATGACCCAGTGACCAAGCATGGGCAGGTTGGGCGTCCCAACCCATTCCCAACCATATGGGCCCACCCCTATGTGGGGTGGCCTTGGGGGATTCCCGCCGCTCTTGGGCTAAACGCTGTATGCCAACCATCAGAAACATAGTCAAGTCTTGGTTCAGGCATTTGAGGTCAAACTGACAGAAACTCAGCCTGCTGCTGAATTTTGTGATGATGGTTCTCAAGGAACTAACCCGCCCATTCCTGAATAATTTGCCAGTTAGGTTGAATTTGAGGGACCCAATCCCAGCTTTGTTTTCCCCCAAATTTACTAATATTTAATCAGTCACATCGCACTGAGAAAATTGTTGGTCAATTTTTCTTTCCTAAATTTCAATAAAAATTCTTCCCAAAAATTAGTTTTTACATGTTAAAAATTAAGCTGCCTTATTTGCTGACGTTCTCTTACCCCTCAAGGTTAACAGCCATGTGCATCTGGTACTTTATTTTGTGCCTATATGAAATTCTGGCTCACCAGAAGATATTGGTGGAACTCTTTTCTGGTTCCATATTTTTCATATCAGCAGCAGTGTCTCAGGCATTCTGGTTTGCTGTTCAGATGCTCTGGCATCTGGGCTGGCAGGCCAGTTTATTACATACTTGCTGTACGCCTGAAAGTTTATTTGAACCAACACAGATGCCTCAAGGATTGAGCAACGCCCCCACCACTTTCCAAAGGGCTATGGATGGTATGTTATGGGACCTAAAGCTTACTTGTGTTCTGGTATATCTTGATGATATTATCATGTTTTCCAATACCTTTACCAACTATTTAGGATATTTAAAAGAAGTTTCAGGCAAATTTGAAGCTTTTCCTTAAAGCTCAAACCCCCTAAATGTTCATTCTTCCAAAATAAATAGAGTTTTTAGGACATCAAGTATTAGCCAAGGCTATAGACCCCACGCAGATAAAATTTACGCTATTCATCAAATGCCTCCTCCTACATCTCTGCGGGATACCAAGTTTTTCTCAGTATGGTTGGGTATATCAGCAAATTATACCCAAATTTGCTGATATGGCTGAACTATTATTCCATTTGTTACAAAAAGGAGTGCCTTTTGAGTGGAGTTCAGCTCAGGAACAGTCATTCAATTCTCTGTAAACTGCTTTGAATAAGGCACCTGTTTTAATTCATCCTCAATTTGATAAGCCTTTCTTATTACATACCAATGCAAGCAATGTCACTATTTGGGCTATCTTATCCCAGTGCAATGAAAAGCAGAAAGATTATCCCATTGCTTATTATAGCAAAACTTTGTCCAAAGCTGAAAGAAATTACAGTGTAACTGAGCGGGAGTGTTTGGCCATAATTCTAGCAATCAAGCAATTCCGTTTCTTCTTATATGGTAATCATTTTACTGTCATTATCAACCATACTTCTTTAAGATAATTGCAGAATAGGAAGGATCTTGATGGGAGATTAGCTTTTTGGGCCTTAAAATTGCAAAGCTATGATTTTTCCCTTGTTCATCGTTCAGGTGCTCAACATCAGAATGCTGATGGTTTTTCCTGACTGCTATTTTGACATTGGAAGTGGAGAAGCAAGAACAACTATATGACCTCATTGGACAACCTGAGTTGTGGGATCAAGAGCCCAAATAAGATCAAGCATAAAAAAATCTATAACTAAAGATACTATGATTTAAGAGGGAGCTTTATATAAAAAAGGTCAAATACAAGTGGTTACCCTTTTTATACCCTTTTGGGACTGAGGGAGGTCTGTAGGCAGGTCCTTCAAAGCTTGCTGAGGTGGACAGGCGAGAGGAGGACTTAACCTTAATAACAGGTTCATAGGTCCTAATAATTAATAGCTAGGGACTTAACCTAGGCAGGTTAGAGGTCCCAAAAGTTAATAGTTAAAGACTTAACCACAATGGTTCAGAGGTCCCAAAAATAAGAAAGTGAACTTTACAAAGAGCCTAATTAAAGGTAAAAGTGTAAAAGTTATTTTATTAAGTAAATCATCTGCACCTTAAATAGTGCTAGTAAAATAAGGGATATAAGGAATGATCAGCACAAGCCCTGTTTGAACTGGGAATAGATTAAGAAATATTATCCTAAGCTTTTAGAGGATAAAGAGAAGTAGGTAACAGATAAAGTACTCATAAGATAAGGTGAAGTTTGAGTTAAGATAACATTGAAATAAGGTATTTGTTCCCTCCAGGGTAGAATATTAGTTGTTATAGAGTGTATCAGCCAGGATTATCAATCAGTGGAGCAGTTTGATAATTTATCTCGAGTTTGTCTAATATTAATTGAATTTGGATGATGCTAAGTAAATCAAATTTAATAATGATTTTGGGCTTTAAACCCAACAAAGCATTGATTGGTAGATTAATAATAGTAAATATATGTTGATATTGCCCAAAATAAGTAAAAAGTTTGAAGCTCCAAGTTGAGGCTTCATTTAAACTGTTGAGAATCCCAACAACGCCTCCTCCAAGCCTCAACCAGGGGTGCCAATTGTGGGGTTGGTGAGAATATAGAGAGTTTTCTTATACAATCAGTGGAGTGGCAGCCTTAGTCTTGGTACTAGAATGAAAGGGCTGGTTAGGAGAATAGAATGAAGTTGATTTAGGCTAAGATCAATCAAGTTGATATCTGATTTGATGGAAATAGGCCTACATCAGTGTGAAGGGATTTCGAGGTTAATGAGATAAATGCAAATAATTTTGGTTCAAGAAACTTTAGGTTGTAAAGAGAAGAAAGGGAAATTATTGGGCAGTTAGAAGAAGGCAGGAGAATTTGAGCACAGATTTGCATTAGTAATTTAAAGCGGTTGGGAGGCAGCTCTTTAAAATCTTCTCCAATGTTGCAAAAAACCTAAGATATTAGTAAAAACCAAAGAATAATAAATAAACAATTTAGAATAAATTAAAGCAGTAAGTGAGTGTGATTTGGTCTTGAGGGCACTTAGCTTGTTTGGCATGATCAAGTTGTTTGAGTTTTTGGGAGCCTTGGCAGAGAAAAACAAGTTTGGTGCCAAAGCGTTTAGGTTGGCCGCTTCATTTTAATCAAGAGGTTCCAGATCAGCCACCAAAATTAACTCAAGATTTTCTTGTTGGGCTTCAGCTTTAGTAGAAACATCCAATTTATTGGTTTCAGCAAGCCCAAATTCTTCACAGTGTTCCTTATTGAGGGAATGAGAGTTGATCACATATAAGTTAGAAGGATTATTTTGAACAGTTTCTGACCCAACAACCATTGATGTAAGGAGCTTGTTATTCACCCCATCGCTCATTCCAAGTTCATTCAAATTTTCCTTCAGTGCATATGGGAAGGGTATTTGGATAGTATTTGGTAGCAAGCATCTCCCAAAGGTAAATTTCAGAGATGGTGGTATTCTATTTAGCCAAGAGTGCATCAAACTCAGCCATCATCTCATTCCTTTCTAGTGTAACAAGTTTAAGGTCACAAACCAATTTATATATATTAACCATGATGTAATGGGAGGCGATTCTAGCGTGATTGCAGATCCTGATGGCCTGGGCAGATGCAAAGTAGTTTTTGGAGTAGGCTTGGTATTTGGGATCAGATAAATTTTGGTAAACTTTTAACATGGTATATTTGTACTCATAGTCGCACTTATTGAGCAGAACTTGAGTAACGTTAATGATTGTGGCTTATGAATCCAGTCCAGTATATGCTTGCTCATATTTGGCGAAATGGTTGGTCACCTCTAACTTGTAGATGAGGTCCTTCATTTAGGATTCTTCGCTTACGGGAGTTTTATTAATTTCTGTCATATTGGTTGCTTGTCCTAATAGAGCGTACTAAGCTCAGGGTGCAGCTCGGAAGGGACCTGGCAAAAAGCACCAATTTGTTGGGACTGAGGGAGGTCTGAAGGTGAGTCCTTCAAAGCTTGCTGAGGTGGACAGGCGAGAGAAGGACTAAACCTAAGCAAGTTCAGAGGTCCCAAAAGTTAATAGTTAGGGACTTAACCACACTGGTTCAGAGGTCCCAAAAATAAGAAAGTGAACTTTACAAAGAGCCTAATTAAAGGTAAAAGTGTAAAAGTTATTTTTTTAGTACTAGATGGAGTGTAAAAGTTATTTTATTGAGTAAATCATTTGCACCTTAAATAGTGCTATTAAAATAAGGGATATAAGGAATGATCAGCACAAGCCCTGTTTGAACTGGGAATAGATTAAGAAATATTATCCTAAATCTTTTAGAGGATAAAGAGAAGTAGGTAACAGATAAAGTACTCATAAGATAAGGTGAAGTTTGAGTTAAGATAACATTGAAATAAGGGATTTGTTCCCTCCAGGGTAGAATATTAGTTGTTATAGAGTTTATCAGCCAGGATTATCAATTAGTGGAGCAGTTTGATAATTTATCTCGAGTTTGTCTAATATTAATTGAATTTGGATGATGCTAAGTAAATCAAAGTTAATAATGATTTTGGGCTTTAGACCCAACAAAGCATTGATTGGTAGATTACTAATCCTAAATATATGTTGATATTGCCCAAAATAAGTAACAAGTTCAAAGCCCCAAGTTGAGGCTTCATCTAAGCTGTTGAGAATCCCAACACACCCAAACTCAAGTTATCCAGCTGTCATGGAAGGACTTGAGCAAGTAGGCCACAGTGGGTTGAAGAAAATTCAAGAATGGCTGAAACCCCAATATTTTTGGGATAACATGACTAAATTCATCTGAGAGACCCTTGACTCATGTCTTATTTGTAAAAGTCATGGAATTACCAATCCCACTTATCAACATCAAGTTATCCCCCTGATTAGAGCATTTGAAGTGGTAAGCATTGATGTGGTAGGTCCTTTTCCTCGGCAATTACATGGCCACCAGTATATTTATTATGGCTGTCAACCATTTAACTAAGTGAGTATAGGCCATTTCTATTGTCACTCCCTCAGCTAAAACTATGGTGTTATACTCATACCAACTCATAATCTCTCAACATGGGTGTCCCAAGGTCCTTATATCAGATAATGTGACTAACTTTACATCATGATTTGTACAGAAATTATCTAAATTATTCAACGCTTCCCAATGATTTTTCTTTTCATATAATTACTCCATGAATGGGGCCATTGAATAAGCTAATGAAACTCTAGTTTTGGTTCTAAGAGGAATGGCTTCTACTGAATTGATCTTGGTGGAATTTTTGTTTGCCTAGTGCCTTATTTGCATATCAGATAGGCTATCATCAAATTATAAAGAAGTTGCCTTAAAAATGCCTATATGGGTGAGACCCCTCAGTCCCTTCTAGTGTTCAATCCATATTTGAAGAAAGCATACCAGAAAATTCTGATCTAATTCTGAGAAATCTTGCAGATGAGATTATTCATCTTCGAGCTCAAGCTATGAAATTGATTGAAGTAACTACTCAAAAAGAAACTCAATTAACAAATTGACATTAACCCGCTTTAACTGAGTACCAAATCAGAGATTATATTATATTTTACCACTCTCAGCCTGGTGGCCAAATTGAAAAGTTAGGAACCAATTGGTCTGGTCCTTATCAAGTTATATTTGGAAAGGACTAGAATGCTCGATTGTTCATGTTGATATTGGCATAGTGATCAATCATGTCCACCCTGGGTTTTTAAAAATTCACCCTACTCTGTGACCAAATCTTGAGAGGGATGTGTTTGAATTTCGCCAAATTCTCTTGTCTCTGAAGATTCCACTCCATTGATTCCCCTGGCTTCATTGGAAGGAGAGCTTAATTTATCTCAATATATCAAGGAAAATTAGAACAATCAGCCTCATTCCAATCAATTGATAAAAGATTTAATCACTCAGCATTAATTAGCACTGATTGATTTTGAACCAAATCAAAACCTATAAATATCCCATCCTTTTAATAATCAAGAATTAGGTCAATTTTTAACCTGTTTTTACTTTAATTTATCGCTTTTGGAGAATCCACTTAAAGTAACTTTGAGAAAACCTGCCCCATAGGAAGTGTAATTCAAAAATTCCAGACCAGTGCTCCACTGACAACAGGGGCTAGGAATGCAGAGTTTGAATGAACTTGTTACACTCAGTTTGACAGGCCAAAATCTCTGGGGAAATATTAACCGCCAGTTTTTATTTTTATCCAGGCCACCAGTGTTTCTGGGGCATTTCCAATTTTGGAAGTGCGGAGCCCAATCCTGTGCCCTTTACTTTGCTAGCCCAACTGCTACCTGACACTGGGTGCACATTAATCTCCTTAAAAAGATCAAGAACTTAACTAGCCATGAATCATTTTTTAATTGTTATTGCAACAAGAGAAAAAATTGTATTTAGAACTAGATTTATAGATGAATAAGGCCAATTACCAATTTTAAAATATTGCATAATAATTTTATAATGCATAATCTGGTTATAATTCCAACACCATTAGTAATATTCTTAAAAATATTATGAGAGAAGAAAAATACAATTTGACCAAAAGAGAATGCAGTTGTGATAAAGAAAACTTGCATTTCTGACATTATGTCTATGAAATAAATTTAAAGACTATAACAGATCACGCCTCCCTCTGATGGATTCAGAGCTTGAAGTATCCCAACTTACACTTAACGTGGTGGACTGTTCAGCTACAAGGTTATTACCTTAGGTTATACACTGATCAGTACACATGAAACTCATACTGACATCTTATCAAAATTTCCATATTGTATTGAAAGCCCACAAGAACAATTGTCTCTTCTAATATCATTGGTGAACCTGAGGGGAGTTGGGTGGATGAGACTGAGGAAGCTCGCTGAGTACTCAATAAGTGCTCAAAGGATGCCTGCATCAATGATGGTCAGCTACAGAAGCCTGACTAATGAAGATGGGCTCCTTACATATGCCCTAGTGATTGGATCTAAATGATTCTGGAGGCTCATAATTGAGTAAGCTATAATAAATTTCAGAGAACCTATGACCAAATTTGAAAGGATGAGCATAGTGGAATCCATTAGTGAATTATCAGTCAATCACTAAATTTGTATACCTTGTGTCATGAAAGTGGCTTCTAAATCTAATATTAGTTTTCCAGTCTGGATGCGTAAACACCCAAAATACAAGCCAGAATACCAGAGGTATAGCAACCAAATTAGTTTATACCATTTATGGCTGGAAGAATTTGGTGCTGAGAATTTCAACGAGAGTTACCAATGCCCCCCAAAAAAGCCAAGCAGTAGTGACAGCCACAGCAGAGGATCCAAGTGGGGCAGTATTCAAAGGTAAAGACTGCACTTTAGGAGAATCACTGAATTCAGTGGGATGAATATTGTGTGATGACATCTGAGCTTAACCTTTGGGGATGTGAGTACCTCAAAGAGAAAATAATATCACAATGGTTTAAAGTATCTTTAATAGGCTACAAGCCTAGATAGAACCCATACCAATACCTCCAAGTAATTCTAAGATGGTAAGAGCGTGGTGATTATTGCCACTATGACCCAGTCATTGTGAAGACCAGGGAACATGACAACCAGAAAGTATCATAGTTTACTTACAGGTTTTCAAAAAATTAAAGTTTCGTTTTGAGGTGTTTTTTGTTCAAGCAGGTATAAAAGAATTAACTGACAGCAGAACCTGTTGGGGACCACTATTTTAAAAGCCATATGGTTTGGAATAAGTGGATGTGCATTGAGTTCATAGAATCTTACCTAGCATGGTTTTGGCAGATTGACACCCTAACCTCTCAGTACCAATTTGGATCCCTCCTGACAGGTTGGATCACTATCAGAATTTTAGATAATTATATTTGACTTGATCCTGCCTTTCTGGATAGCAACAATCTGTTTGGCAGGCTGGCAGGTTGCACCCACAGAATGGGAAGGTAAGGCTGATCCCCTTTCAAATTAAAAAGGCATGGCACGCCCAAACCTAAAGGGATGGCTACACCTTCTTTAGTGACAAGTTGAAGAGTTGGTTGTTTATTTGAACTCATTTTCAATTTCAATTATTTGATTGTGTTTGGAATAAACTTACACACCTGTTTGAAACTCATATTATATTCTAACACATTCCTGCATTGGAGGGGTAACAACTATCAGCTGGTGATAACCTCTGGACACCACCTTTCCTTACACAACCCTTGATCCTCACATTAACTCTCTTGTGGTGAAAAGGATGGGCAGGAGAAACCCCTTCAGGGGTTAGGCTATAACATACCGCTTTATCCACAATTTGGGCTAGATTGCTCTTGTTATAATGGAGAAGCTGGCTTTTTGCCCACTTATTGGTTCTGTAGGAAAACTCTTACATAATGAGGCGCAGGGGTTGCTCCTCAAGACTTACACACTATGCTAGTTTTATATTCTTGAAGAAATGTGCCTTTTCTCTAGTACTACCAACAGCCCTTTCAAAAAACTCAATTGACAATATGGAACCCCTCCCTAAGACTTTAAGCAGAAAGCAGTTAAACTACATTGCAATAAAACACTTTATCAAGTGGTTAAGGACATTTAATTTTGTTTTAAAATCCATGGTTACCATAAAGTTTACTATAATGAATTGATCACAAGGCATTATGTCCTAAAGTATTGTTATCAGTCAATGGAAAAAACTCTATCTCATATGATAAGGTGTTGATTTGATGGGGGTCCAACAGCAGTTTATAACATCATACATCCCTTCTACTAGTAGGAGTGTGAAGTGAGTTATTGGTACCATACCATAATACTAAAGAACCTATTCATTATGCACGTCTCAGGATAATATACCTTTCTGCACTTCGTCTTATTCGCATACCAACTGTGCTATCATTTTGATAAGGATGTCCACATTGAAGGCATTATATGGGCGAGAAGCTGCCCTACCTTCCCTGTTGGCCTCAATAATTATTTATTACCAAAATAATTAACTTCAAGAGGATTTCTGCAGACCTTAGCAGATGAGTCAGTCTGAATAAAATTGAATCTGGATAAAGTATAGAGAAGAAAACATTATGGGACAAAAGGACGGTCAGAGATGGATTCAACTACCAAGTTTCTGAGAAGGAAAATAGTCCTGCTTTATAACACAAGTATAAGTCCACCTGACAAGCTAAAAACCATGTGGTCAGGACTAAGAGTATTACTTACAAGAAAAGGTACTAGTTTTAAAGCTTGAAAGAAAATTAGGGTTAGTATAATTGAGTACATGCAATACACTTTTGAAGCTTTCTGGTATCTTGTATTAGGGGTGATGTTTCAGGATTTAACATAAATACTCTATTATTTCCTAGCCTATGGGAGAAGAACAGCATGAGGACCGACTAAGCCTTAACACTGACCTGAGAACCCCAGGAATTGTGATACACCAGACTCAAAAAAATTTCCTGAGGAGGATGACCATGCAAATAATTTGGGAATTATCATCAATCAAAAAAGCTAGCAATGAATGTTTGGCAGATTTTCCTAATATTTTGATGATTAACCAAGGGCGAAAATTGATTGATCAAATGTTTTCATATGTTCAGACAAACAAAACATAAGTAAAATGGCCACATAATCACTGATACAGGTAATTTTTACTTTATAAATAAAGAATGATTATACTTTGAACAAGAAAACACAAATGAATAGCAATACCCATTATCAGAGCCACAAGAAGGGTACTACAGGCGCTCTGTAAAGATTGAGATATTGAGAGAACTAGTCTTAACCACAATGTTTTTGTCTTAAATAAGATTAACTAGTGTAAAGTAACTTATAAAGTTAATATACAATTTATCCTATTATATTACTTGGAAATTATATCCATACTAATTATAACTATTACTTCCTGATCTTTCCTTAAGGTATAAAATACTCACATTATTTTAGATAAGCAGACATTCATATGTTAAACTTTAAAACTCCTTATTATAAATAAATAGAATAGGATAGGGGTAGCTCAAGGAAAAAGTTGATCACAGGAGTACACCAAAGATGTAATTACCTCTATTAGGTTCAGGGTTAAATTCAGTAATAAAGCACTTAAGAGTAGTAGTTTCCAAGAGCTCCATTGTTGTGAGAACAATATGAACGCCTTCCTTAACCTTAGAAACTTAGTGTAATAATGCTACATGCCACAATATTATTGAAGAATTTTCTTGACAACAAATTTTAGCATAATAGGCCTGAAATACCAAGAGTCTTACTAATCAGCTAATCTTAGTTTCAAACTTGATTTCTAAAATTAGCTTTGCTTAGGAAAGCATTCTTATCTTAAGGTGCCTTATTCCTTAATACAGAAACTAATATAGAAACTCCATAGTTGAAAAAATTTAACACAGCATAACCTTAGAATTAAGTTATTGTAAAGATAGGGCTTTTTATGCCCTATAGAGAAAATAAGTCAATTCATACTTTTTGTTTTTCATTTTGTGTTTTTTTATTAAACTTTACATGTTTTGTAGGATTGTCAGACATTTAGATAATTCTATCTCTAATAAGAATATTGTAGAGTAAGGTTTTAAGCAATAATTCTACTAATATTGCTAAAAGTCTAGATACCTTTATTTTAGGAGGCCTTTAAATGGTATAAAGTGCTAAATGAAATTATTTTAAATCTTGGATCAAAACATTGTATCATTGGTTGGTCATATGGATCTGTTTTAGTAAAAGTATATATTTTAGATGTCAAATAAATAGTTTTTTGCACTGAACTTTGTCAATGAACCTCTGTAAATGAGTATCTTGTAATACTAAAGCACTAATATTACAAACCTCCTACTTTATGCTATCTTGTCTTTTATGTTATATCAAACTTAAGCTATTTTTGACAATTATGCTAGAATATATAAGGTTATGAAATTTAGTTGATAAATAATATAAGTTGCTGAAAATAAAATCCTAATTTGCTTGTTATTATACTCTAAACTATTACCTAAAAACTTGTTCTTTAATATAATTTGCTCATCACATTGTTGAAGTTTTGGCTTATACAATTGGCTGGTTATTCTTCTGGGATAAATAGGAGTTTTGAGCGTTTATTGTATGGAGACAATAGACCAGATGATGACAATGGTCAAAATATAAACTCCTTGAAAATGACACTTTAAAGCTGTATTATTCCGTCATTACTTAGAAGATGGCTTGCTGCCCTGATCCTTCTAATCCCAAATAAATTCTCAGCTTAATACAACATAAAAGTATTGAATACAAATATCTTTTATATCAAACTATGAACTTGTGGTAATAAAAAGAGCTTTTCTCTCTTGTTGCAATCACTTTAGCAACTTATTTAATTCAAGTCTGATTCTAGTTTGATAATCTCACAGAGGAGATTAGTCTGCGCCCATGTCAGGGAGCAGTTGGGCAAGTAAGGTAAGAGGAGCAGGTGGTAGGCCCGCGGCCTCAAACGTTTGAAAACGCCCTGGAGAAACTGGTGGAATAGAAAAAAAATGTAAAAAAACTGGCGGTCACTATTTCCCCAGAAATCCTCGCTTGGCAAGTGTGATGCAACCAGTACATCAACACGCCGCACTCCCAACCACTCTCGTCAGTGGAATATGGAGTCTGTGTGTTACTGGACATCCAACAAACAGCTCTATGGGAAAAATTTTGTGGGGATGTGCACACTTTTTTCCCAACTGCGGTGTACGTTGCACCTCACTCCATGTCACGTGGTTGGCTGGACCTCAGTTTTGAAAACAAGGAGGCAGCAGAAAAAGCTGCTGCGGTGCGCATAGTGATTGACCTCCCCAAAGGGCAATGGGTCATTGAAACCAAATGCACCAGATGGACAAAATCCAACCGAATTTTCCTCACGTTTGACCTTTTGCCTACTATGGTAAAACATGCCACTTTGGAGCAGCACCTGAAAGATGGTCTCACCATTTATGGCGAAATACAATCTTTCAAGATGCAACGCTTTACGTTGATGCCACACCTGTGCACTGGCAAAGCCATCACAGTTCTGACCCCAGCTGAGGAGATCGCAAAGGACCTAACCCAGATCCCGCACTCCACATATATCAATATTGAAGGGCATACCACCCACCCTTTCCAGGTAACCGTGGACAGCACGCCCCCCATCTGCACCCACTGTGACACGTTAAGCCATAAGGCACATGCATGCCCCACCAAGGAGGGCATCACATTCCAAGAGCACCCTTCAGCGGCCATGGCCAGCAGAGAGGCGCACTACAAACCAACCGCAAGCACCAAAGAGGCTTTCCCGTGGGGAGCACAAGGCTGCTACCTACTGGTAAAACCTATTTCCCCACAAGAGCGGAAGAAGGCCAAGCAGGCCCATAGGGCCGCGGCCAAGGAAGCGGTCAAAGTCACCACCACTATCCCACACTCCCAACGCCAGGAGGACATCAAAACCTTCATGGCAGAAGCAGCTCAGGAATCCATCAACCAATCAGATTGGGAAGCCCATGCAATTGGGCCACACAATCTGAGGATCTGATGGGTGACTCAATTTCACACAATCTTTGCAACCAAGCTCTGGTTAAAACTGACTTGGGTCCAACATACCTGAAAAAATTTTTTTGATCTGATTGTTGGTGCACCAAACTCATCTGCACCGCAAAAAAAATTCGTTCAATGTCAGGGAAACAAAAAGTGAAGGCAAAAGCCAACGCGAACCTTTCTGCTAAGATTAACAAAACTACCAATAGCATTGCTGCAAACACCCACGCTGCCATGAAGGCCTGTGGGGATCTAGAGGAGGCTAGTGGTCCCGGGTGCCCACCCCCTCACACCTAAGGTGCAATGGGGGAAACCTTTACCTTAGGGATGTTGAATATCGCTGGACTCAAGGCCTCACCATCCCGGGCTAGGAAACTAAGTTTTTTACAATAAAATCTACCCATGGATATCCTGGCCATCCAGGAGTCCCACTGTCCATGAGGTTCCGAGGATTCTTGGAAAACCATGCTCCTCCCATCCCTATCCTTTTGGTCAGAGCACTGTGGGGTGCTAGTTTGGAAAAACAATTTTTCAAATTTTTATCGTCAGAATCCTTCCTCAATGGCTGAGTCCTAGTTGTCACTTTCTTGTGGGCTGACATGGCACATGCTATTGTCAACATCTATGCCCCAACCTGTGCACGAGAATGTCAGGAATTTTTCTCATTGGTCAAATCCCTCCTGTTACCCCCAGAACCTTTCATAGTCAGCGATATGAACTGTTGGCTAAACACACCAATGGACCGATGGCCTTCCTCCTCCCACGCCCCCCAGGGTCACGTAGAACTTCATGTTCTAAAGGCCACCCTTGGGTTAATGGATGCGCTGCCACAGCGAGCCCCGCTACTCAAAAACATGATGTGACCCCATGTCCACAACGGCCAATTAAGGTCCATGACCCGCATAGACCTTATCCTTACGCTGGCGAAATTCCAACCTCACATTTCCCACTTCCAAACAATGAAAATTGAATTCTCCAACCACTGGCTGGTCTCAATAACCTACCACCTACCTGTCACAGTGTCTAAGGCCCCACATTGGTGCAAACTCCGCCCTCCCAAACTTGCGTCACCAGGATTTTCACTTGGGTGGAATCTGCAACTTTGGCAAAAGAGTTTGTTACACCGTTTTGTGTGGACCCATCTCCACACAGGCAGCCTTCAAAGAGGATACCATCTGCCACTCTCGCCACCTCTCCTCCCAACGCTCACAAGCCACATCAGCCGTCATCTCGCGCGCTCTAGCAGAGTTGGCACACCTGGAGTCCAACATCCCAGCCACAGGATACAGCCCTGCATGGGGCTGGAAGTGGGCGGAGGCAGCTGCCCACCTCAACGCACTCGAAAGGCAACACAAACATCAGGTTTGTGTTCAGTACAGGGCCAAATGCATTATAGAGGGTGACAAGTGCACCGCATATTTTTTAAAAAAATTTTGCATCACACCAGAGTGTGGCCTGCACACAGGTGCGAAGATTGGATGATTCCATCGCTGATATGCCATCCAAAGTGGCAATCAAAATAAAAAGTAAAACTCTGAGTTATACTAATCTGATCCAATTCAGCTGGCCGAAGTGGCAGAATTTCTCGACTGGACCCACATCTGCACCAATTCCTGACACCCAGAAATAGTGAATTTGATTACTTCAAACAAACTATGGACAGCCATCCGCGGTGCACCAAACTGAAAATGCCCAGGCCCAGATGGCATTCCATATGAATTCTATAAAAAGTACTTTAAATATATATCCCCACTACTGCTTGCCTCACTTAACCAGAGCCTTCTGGAAACGCGCCTCCTACCAGGAGGACAAGAGGCCTTCACTGTCACTCTCTTCAAGAAAGGGGACAAGCTAGACTTAGCCAACTGGCGCCCCATTTCTTTAACTAACACGGATACAAAAATTTTAACAAAATCATGGCTAACCGTTTAGGGATTGTAGCATCTGCCACCATCTCCCCTGAACAATTTGGTTTCATACCCAGAAGGTCAATTTGGGACAACGGGCACTCTGTGGCTAACGCAAGCCAGTTCACAGCCTCTGGGGCACTTGTATTCTTGGACCAACAAGAGGCCTATGATAGAGTAAACTGGGAATACCTCAGGGCCTGCCTCCATCAATTCCGCTTACCCCCTCGCTTCATCAACTGGGTGGTTCTGCTCACGGAATCTGCAACAATGGCAGTGCGTGGCCCTGGCTTCCTAACGGAAGTAGTCCGCCCTCAAAGGTGCTTGTGACAAGGGGACCCCCTTAGCCCACTCTTATCCAACTTCAGCCTTGACCCACTACTTCTAAACGTGAATGCCCAACTCACTGGGGTCCATTTGCTAGGCCAAGCCCCAGTCAAGATGATGGCGTTTGCAGATGACTGTGTGGTTGGGGTGTCTAATAATAAAGATGCACGCGCACTTGAAGCTCTCATCCAGGAGTATTCCCGGGTAAGTAATGCTGCACTGAATGCTTTCTAAAACCGAAATCATCCTCCTTGGTTGGTTTCAGAACTGCTGGGCCCCAGCAACCAGTGCCCAGCTCAGCCCATCTGCTCGTACACGTTCTCGCCCTCCCATCTCACCCCATACCACCCCACTGGTGCTCCCCTTCGTGCCACTCCATATCATAGGGCCAGTCCGCCATCTGGGCATGTTGGTGGAGGCAGGCGGGTATGCATCAGCAGTAATGGAGAGTCATATTCTAGACAACGTGACGAAGCTCATCGCCTCCCTCAGAGCCCACCCTACTTCCCTTACTGGCAGGGTTGTTTTAGCCAACTCTATGCTCCTCTCCAAAGTCTGGTTCGGAGCCAACACCATCCCCTTCTCCCCTAGCTTTTTCAAATCCTTGTATGCCCTGCTGCAAGGATGGCTTTGGTCAGGCCGCCCACCACCATTATGGCTAGAGGTCATGTTCAGCCCTCATCATCATAATGCATGGTCCTGCTTGACTTCAAAGCCCATGCTGTAAAGATCCTGGGCACCTGGATTGCGGCCGTCACCTCCCCTACACTCCCCTCCCAACACTGGTCCCGTGCAGCTCGCTCCAACATCTCCCACGCCTTGGGCCTTAACAATCCATCGAACCCTCACTCCCTGATGAAATATCTGGCTTCACACCCATCGACCACAGGTCCTCACGGGACTAAAACCCACTACAAACGAATCCTCCTCTCCATGCGGAGCGCTGAGTGGAGAATTCATATTAGTGGACACACAGCCCAGAGAGGCCGCCCCTCTCCTCAGTTCACACAAGAGGTACAGGGGCTATTCATCCAAGATGGCGTGATCCCCACACGGCCCCATGTCCTATCCAGGGTGGACTACCTGGACATGATGGACATCCCTTACTCCATTGAGACCCAAAAAACTATCTGGAAATACGCACACCATCCTCTGTTGCAGCCTCAAATCTGTTCCCATGTGTGTCACTACCTGAGGCGGGTGTACCGTATGACTGAGCGCTCTAACGCTTTACACTCATCCTGCGTCATGTGTGGCCAGTATGAAACGCTGTTCCACCGCCTGGAGAAGTGTCCTACCTCTAAAGTGTTATGGCGTGAAGTTCAACGTCTGCTGGGCCAGGATCAAACTCATCTCTTTAGTCTGTCAAGAGATATGTTTGCTTTATCAATGGCCTCTCCCCTTCCACCCTCCCTCCATGCTCTAGTGGTTGCAATCGCCATGTGGACTATCCACACGATTGTCTTGGATGCCATCACAGGCTCCACCCCCACCCTCCCAGAAGCTGTCCACAGATTCCAGTCTCATTTGGTGGACCACTTTCAGGCGTGGATGTTTGGATACCTCCCACTGCATCACCGACAGCTGGTCTCCTCCTGGTTCCCATTTTGGTTCATCAAATCAGACCCTTTCCTCCACACATGTTCAATTGTGGCTACAGCCCCTTCACACGTTCCCTCCCCTCCCTATAAGTGGCGTTCCCGCTGGCAAAAAGATAGCATCGCTTCTCTGAGGTGCCTTCCTGTTACTAAGGTTTGTCTCTTTTGGGTCAAATTCAGAAGTGTCCATCCCATGGTCGGCCTTCCTCACAATAATTTAAAAAATGAACTTGTGGTAATAATCAATTGTAATTTATTAGTATCAACTTATAGATAAAGATATAGGGTTTGATGTTAACCACATCTTACCCATGAAGCCTCATTTTACATGACATTTAGCCAGAGGAACACATAATAAGTTCATCTGAGGGTCTACAATCCTTTTGACTCTGGGGCATCTCACACGGCCTCAGGGTCAGTGTCAAACATGTAAATATATCAATACAGAATTTCTTGACGCGTCTGCAAATAGCTTAACCAATGCTCCTCTAAGCAATCAGTAGCACATACTAAAGCGATTCATACCACTAATTAGTAATTAATTTGATCAAAAACTTGGTCAACATTAAAAGTATATTTTGACATAGACCAAAAAGGCCCATGAGCTAAGTCATTAAGTTGACTATTATTAAGTCCAACATAAACAAAAAAAACCCTAGACCTATGTCATCATAGTTGAATATTATTAAGTGGATCCGCTAGGCTGCAGATCCCAAGCTTTGCATAAGCGCAGGATATTCTTGATCCATAATCACTGATATCTTTGATATGACCTATAATAAATTAAGCATGTTAACATTATTAGCCCTTATCAAATATCTAAAGATTAGGACCAGTCATCTGCACAAAACTTCTCCCGCCTTGACTGGATAAAAGTGCCAGGTACCCCTCTTCCTGGGTCACAATGTCTAACTTCTCACAATCTTTCAAAATATGAACAATATAAATAGCCTTTCAGCCTCATACAGATGAGTCTTCTTAAGATTGAGCAAGTTCATGAAGCATGCTATAGCTAACTCAAGTGTGTTGCCTTCAATTTCTTAAGCTGGATAGACCAGCTATGCTTTATAGGTACCCAAGAGTTTGGCTTTGCATCCTGCTGCAACTTTAGAAATTATTGATGAATCCAAACAGGCCCCCTTGGCTTCAAGTTCAGTCCAACAAATATCCCAATGGGTTGAGTGGGATTCTCCTATAACTCTCACCTTAACTCTTTGAGCTTCTAGAGCCAGTCAGCCCCAAAAAACCCTTATCTGGCATCAAACTCTTTTCAGATGGGGATCTCCTTCCTAACTTCTTGTTCTCTTTTTTCAAGTCTTCCCTTCTGACAATCTTATTTCTTCTTTATGCATGGGCAGTGTGGCTTTATTGGGTTTTAATCTTAATTCAATGTCAGAACTTGTAGAAGCCTACTTGTTGTCTTCAATTGATAACGAGACTAAGGTTGCTTTATATGATATTTTAGAGCCCAACCAGGCTCTTATTTTCACTAACTCAGTTTCTAGGATTTGGTGAAAATCTACTTTTAGTACATACCAATTTACACGTCCCATTGGCCTCAAAACTCAGGTTTTAAAAGATTAGCACATCCTAGTATATTATACCAAGCCCTTTGCAAAAGCCTGGAAAAAGGGATTTTCAAAAATTTATATATAACAGATGGCTCTTCTGGGCGCATGCATTTACTTCCCTCCTTCCTCGCTTTCATTAAAATATGTGCCTGACGCACAGTGTTTAAGACGAGGCCTGTTTGCAAATGTATTGAATGAAAGTGTTCCTCCCCCAGTTTACCACAGTCTAGAAAGCCTTCTTGGCAACTGTATCTTCCTTTATGCAGCATTTTCTCTCAATTTGTACCTCTCTCGCCTGTTCCAAAGTCCCTTCCAATAGTCTTTTCCTTTAGTTCAATGGCCTTTTATAATCCAACCAGGACAGCATTCCTGGTGCCAAGCCTATTTGGGCTTAGCTCATCTTTGGCAGAGCCTGGATAGTTGAGACTAGTATGAGATTCACATTTCTCTGATCTATTACAGTCTTTTCCAGTTTGATCCCACTTTTCTCCCTTACCCAAAGAAGTGTTATCTAGTTCCAGTTGTGATGAAGCATCAAATCTATGGATTAATTTTTTTATTTGTTAAAGTTTTATGTATTAATTTTTGTCTTTTTTATATAGTATTAATGTTTTTTAGCATTATTATTCTTTATGATATGGGCTTAGGAACTTAGTGTGTACTCGATTCACATCCCAGTCACCTTGATCCTTAATGGTATATACATCTTCAGATGATTTCTCCAATATGATAAACAGACCTTTCCAAAGTGAGTATAGCTTGTGAGCGTGGCCTGCACTGAGTGTCACAATATATTACTAAGTCTCCTTCCTTAAACTTAGACACTATAGCTCATTTAACATCATCATAGCTCTTCAGACTGGTTTTTCAACTAATCATGTTCTGATAGGCTTCAGATTGAAACTTGATTAAGGTCTTTGCTAGTTGCTCAACATAAGTATTTGGGCCAATTGCATTATTGAACTGATTACTGAATATAATAACGAAGGTAGAGTTGGATGTCTACCATACAGAAGTCAAAATGGAGAGTGGTGCGTGCTGCTGTGGTGTCCAATATTGTACACAGATACAGTAGCACTAATGGAAGTAGCCCATTGTGAAGGCACCACAGCTGCGTTTTTGTGCAATATGCCAACTATAGTGCCATTCACTCGTTTTACCATACCATTAGTCTCGTGATTTTATGGTGTTGAAAACAATCCCTTGGGTGACATCAACTCATTTAAACATTGCATCATCTGGGCAGTAAATATTTTTTCTGTTATCTGTCAAGATCTTCTGGGGCATCCATGCTTAAAAGTAATACTATACATAATAAACTTGGCAACGTTAGAGCCCTGACATCTCAATTTGCTTTTGCTTCCACCCATTTTGTCATATGGTTGATAGAAAAAATTATGTACTTGTTGCCTAGGCTACTCTCAGGCAAAAGCCAATTACATCAATTGACATGGTATGCCAGGCCCAGTAGGTTTTGATTAAACAATATTCACATCTGACTTCATAGGCTTTGCAATTTGACATGGATGACATTTATTGAGCACGTATTGAATATCAAATGGCATAAAATACCTATAGCAACTCAATCAAAATTAATCTTAGCGTCTTGGTCAATCCTCCATGCACAATGGCCTTGTGGGCTTGTGTAATAATCTCCATTTTGTCTGAAGGTTTTGGAAAAAATTTTGACGCTGCCCTTCAGGATTAGGATTGTACAAAACTCCATTCCAATATTTGGTGTTGGTTAGTGCTTTTTCAATCGCCTTTTGTACTTCAGGTAGCTCATCCCCACACTTTTGAGTAATCATTTTATAATGAAGCTCATTGGCCAAACTGCTAAGGACAGCTACAATAAGAAGTCACGATAGTAAATCTACAACTTGATGGGCTGGTCCAGTTCTATGAATAATTTTATAGCTGTACGCCTGTAATTTCAGGGCCCAGCGGGCTAATCGTCCCTCAGGCTCCTTAAGATTGTGGAGCCATCATAATGAACTGTAATCCGTCACTACATGAAACTTGGTGCCATGAATACACACCCAAAATTTTTACAAGAATAGATGACAGCCAAACACTTTTTCTCAGTCACCATATAATTACACTCATGCTTAATCAGCGTTCTGCTGCAATAAGTGACTGGATGATCCTCGCCGTTATCCCCAATCTGGTATAGCACACCCCCAATCACAGTCAACAAGGCGTCAGTTTTTATGATAAAAGGCCTGCCAAAATCTGGATATCAGAGGACAAGTGCCATGCTCATTGTGGTTTTTATTGCCTCAAAGGCTTGTTGGCACTCATCTGCCCAGAAAAACGAACTCCTCCTTGTAGTAAATTGAACAGGGGCTCAGCAATCCTCATGGACCCTTCTAAAAATCTTTGATAGTATCCTACCATGCCTAATAATGCATGAACATCCCTCATACTCGTCAGAGGTTGCAATTTTTAATCGCCTCCACCTTTTGAGGTAGCGGCCTCAAGCCCTTGGAATCAATGACGAACCTGAGGTATTCCAATTTTACTTTAGAGAATTGACATTTTCTAGGTTTTATCTTCAGATTGGCCTTTACCAGCCATTTGAACAATTGTTTAAAGTGCTACAAATGTTCAGAAAACGTTTGCAAAAAGACAATGACATCATCCAGGTACATCAGTATGCAGTATAATTTATGTCCTTCAAAATTGTGTCCATTGCACGCTGAAAGGTCACTGGCGCATTGCACAGCCCCTGTAGTATGCGCGTTGGTTGAAACAGCCCTTGCGCCGCAATCATTGCACTTTTCTCCTGCTTTTCTGAGGCAGTTCAATTTGCCAATATCCTGAGATAAGGTACATTGTGGTAAAATACTTCACCCCTCTCAGACGGTCCAGAGCATCATCAATTCTGGGCAACGTATAAAATCATTTTTCATGATGGCATTGAGGCGTTGATTATCAATTATAACTGGATTGCTGCCATCTTTTTTCCTTACAATTAAAATTAGCTATCCACAGGTTTTTAGAGGGAACAATTATTCTTACTTTTCAGCAACTTGTTTAGCTCTTCTCTGACTATTTCGTCGCTAGCCTTGGGGTGCCATATTGACCTCATTCTAATATGCACATGTCCCTCAGTGTCAACAAAAAACTGTACTCATTTCACAAAACCTAGATCTTGGTCATGTTTGTCGAAAATTTTAATGTATTTTTCAAACAACTCTAGTGCTTCATCCTTTTGTTGTTATGATAATCAAGTAAACAATATGTGGGGAATTACATTATGTGCCCCTAAGCCTTTCAGTCAGTAAAGTAAAATCAGATAAATCGCTAAATTTGACAGCTTCTTTTGACTCATCCTTCAGAGAAAATTCACAAATGTGATTACTTGATATTTCTTGACCTTAATAATTCAGCTGGTCAAATTTTCTAATAATACAACAATTTCCCCATGCCCTAGTATAAGTATTCCAGGCGCTACACTAGGTTCCATCTGAGAACAATCCAAGGGGATACAACCTCCCCATATAGTCATCCTGGAATATCCAGCGTGGTCCCGGCCCTCATAACCATTTGATGGCCTGGAGCTATTGTTGTATACTTATTCACACGTAGAGGTATTCCCCAATTTTTGTTTATGGCGGTTGGCATGAGGCGGCTTCGATTTTCCACTGAATATATCCTACTGGCATTATCCCATTGACAAAATAGTAATTAAATTTGCAATGGCTTGTGGGCTTCTTGTTGTCATGAGAGTAATAAATTGGAAGTGAATGGCCCAATATTGTCAAGATGTTTCCTTTAAAATCGCATGAGATCCCATGGGTTCTTAAGAAACTAGTTCTAATTAATATGTCATAATTGGCGTTGGTAATCACTATTGCAGGTGCAGCTACTACCAAAGCTCCAAATTACAATAGCAAGGCGCTGTAAGCTCCTTCACTATTATTGCTGTTGGGCCCACAGTCCCATATTCCCAATTGTGGTCAATGTCTAAAGCAGATTTAAATTTCTTTATCAACTTCATGGAGACAATGTTTACAGGTGCTCCTTTATCAACAATAGCTACAACTTTAATCTTATTGACCAGTATATCCATGTAAGTGCATTTAAAGTAGTAAGATTCAATAGAATTTACTTAGCGAATATGAAAAGAATCCAAAGAGTTAAGAGTGTTCTTCAAAAGTATTTTTGATACTGGGACATTCATTGATGAATGTATCGATTGGAATAGCTATATTCACACCTTTCAAGCTTGCGATATCTGCTGCATTGCTTGCCCTTAGGATGGAATATTCTCAAGTATCTGTTGCACATACAGTTTACCAACTACTTCAGAGACTTCAGATATGACAACCTTACTCTGAGAGCGAGTTACCGCATTTACATTTAAAAAATCTTCATTTGATACTAAAATAGAATTCATTTTGTTGATAAACAAGGCCCCATGGCCTGCATATTCTTATCAATCAGGTGGGACTGGTGTTTCTGGCACAATAATGCGTCCTGTATGTATTATGCTTGCCCTTTTCCCTCCTCCTGAGTAGTATTCAGAAGGACTACATTGACATTATGCTGACGGTATCAGGAAGAAAAATGTTCTTTACAATTGCAGTTTTAGCAAGTAGTCTCATTCATTGGGAGTGGGGACCTTGTATTTGAGGTTTGCTCAGTTTTCACAGGTGGATCAATGTCAGTCTTCTTAATGGTTTTGTAGGTTTTCCCAGCAGATGCATCAGATCTTGATCTGTACCCAGTATTAGGAGTCCATAATTTTTTGAACATCTACACAAACAATCAGCCAATTTGGATGTTGCAAGGTTTTGCACTCAAGCAGGCAATAAAGTGTTCAACAAATTTCAGTAAGTTTGTACTTCATGTTGTAATGCAATCTTAGCATCAGAATCGACCATAGCCTTTGTGCCTAGGAAAACTTGAGCTATGCAATAGAATCAATCCACAAGTTCATCAATCGCTTCATCCTTCTTAAAGCAAATGTTCATGATTAGATTTTCTGGTTACATTCATTCTGGACCTCCAAATTTATGAACTACGGCCTCTTTGACTTTTGCATA
Source organism: Massospora cicadina (assembly GCA_022478985.1). Classification (NCBI taxonomy): domain Eukaryota; kingdom Fungi; phylum Entomophthoromycota; class Entomophthoromycetes; order Entomophthorales; family Entomophthoraceae; genus Massospora; species Massospora cicadina. The sequence goes on along the minus strand of JAKSZP010007061.1, from coordinate 40,040 downwards.
GTTTGGGTTTTTGTAAATGTGAGGCATAATTAACTCAATGCTTCACTTATTAAAGCTTTTGATCATAGTGGGCGCTTTGTTGCAGTCACTGGTCCCATACATGGCCATTTCAAAGCGTTTGAGAAATTTTATTACACTTTTATTCTTGTTAAAATCAAGAGGGGTTTTCTGGCTTGTAATTATCGTTTTCCCATTCATGGTTATCACGATTACTTCTTTGTTGGCTTAAGCCAGGCGTACTAGGGCGCTGATGCATTGTATCACGGTTTGAGGTGTTGAGGTTGGCCAAAACAACCATATTGCTAGTCTTTTGTCAACGTGTCCCAGCGTCCATTTCATTAGCGACTTCTGAAGCTTTGTCCTCATAATATTCAGAAGAGTTTTTAGTCAAGTGATTTGTGGCATACTGACAACTCCCATCATCCAAAGCTCAAATCTGATTATTGATCTCGTTTCCAATTTATATGATTTCAATTTATAACTTTGATTTTGTATTTTCCTCATTCAAGCTAGTAGTTTGTAGTTGCAAGATGGAAATCACTTGTCCTTTTCCGCAATTACCTTCTTATAAATGTTTATTTCTTTATGAAGAATATTGTTTGACTCTTTAATAAAGGTAACGTCCTCATTAAAGTTTTTGATCTGTCAATTAAGATGATCAATAGAGTTTTGTTTTTTCATTCTCTTCCCGTTGGCCTTTAAATTGTGTGTGCCAATGGCTGATTTTATTGGTGTATTAGTCCTTCATCTGCTAAATTTGGGCACTCAGTCATCAATACTGGTCATAGAATACATCGTTATGGTTTAATTGCGCCTCTTGTCATTTGTGAGTAAGCCTCATGAACTCTGAAGCATTAATGGAAGTCTGAGTGATACTGCTAACCCAAAATTTGGTAACTCTTCTTTCCTCCAAGAAGTTTTCAAAGATAAGATGTAATATGTCGTTTGGCTCTTGTGCTAATTCTGCTACCCAATCATTAGCCTAAGTGGCTATATTACTATTCACTTTCAAACTAGAACGGACCTCAGTGAAGTTGGCTTCTAATCGCTCATTAAAGATTTGGGCCGCCTGGCTGGAGTTGCATGAGAAGTTTACCAACTTGGTGATAGCCATGTGATGGTGGTAAATTGTCATCTGAGAATTCTTGGAGGTGGGGTGTCTAAATTCAACTATCTGTTTGGCGATATTCTCTATCCCAATTAGATTTTTTTGTATTTGAGCTACACTCAATTAATAATAAGCTATATATCTCATCCACAACACATCTCGCTGTTGTTGGCAATAAAAAGGATTGCTACTATTGTCTATGGGCCTTTGTCACATTCAATACCCTCTTAGCAACTGATGTCTAAGATGTTCCAGCTCTTCATGTGAAATGGGTTCATTGGGTTAGGTAATAATGGGTGCATTATTCCAATTAATCTAGGACACAGTCATTTCAGTATTCTCACTGGGCCCAGTAATGGTTCTGAATAATTAATTGGGATTGCTCCCTGTTTGGCGTGGTCACCATCTGCGTTCCCAGCCATGAGAGCCACTTGTTAAAGTTTTGGCCCAAACAATTGGCTGGTTCTTCTTCTGGGATAATTAGGAGTTTTGATCGTTTATTGTATGGAGACAATAGACCAGATGATGACAATAGTCAAAATATAAACTCCTTGAAAATGACATTTTAAAGCTGTATTATTCTGTCATTACTTGGAAAATGGCTTGCTGCCCTGATCCTTCTGATCCCAAGTAAATTCTCAGCTTGATACAACATAAAATTATTGAATATAAAAAGATTGTATATTATTATATGAACTTGTGGTAATAATCAATTGTAATTTATTAGTATTAACTTATAGATAAAGATATAGAGTTTGATGTTAACCACATCTTACCCATGAAGCCTCATTTTACATGGCACTTAGCCAGAGGAACACATAATAAGTTCATCTGAGAGTCTTTAATTCTTTGAATCTGGGACATCTCACACAGCCTCGGGGTCAGTGTCAAACTCATAAATATCTTAAGGAAGCATTTCTGATGTGTCTGAAAATAGATGAACCAATGCTTCTCTCAAGCGATCAGTAGCACATACCAAGGCGATTCATACCACTAATTAGTAATTAATTTGACCAAAAACTTGGTCAACATTAAAAGCTAATTTTGACATAGACCAAAAAATCCCATGAGTTCAAGTCATTAAGTTGACTATTACCTTTAAGTCCAGTTTAACCAACAAAATTCCTGAGCCCGTGTCATCATAGTAGAATATTATTAAGTGGAATCACTAGGCTGCATATCCCAAGCTTTGCATAAACGTAGGATTTTCTTGATTCATAGTCACAGATATCTTTAAATGATCCAAAGTAAATTAAACATGTTACCATTATTATGTCTCAATCAAATATCTGATGGTTAGGTCCAATCAACTACTCAACACACATAAATCACCAACACAAGTACTTGTGCAAGTTCTGAGTAGTGAGCTTCATTATTCTAGTTTGTGATAATTTCAAATCCTTTTACACTGGCTATTATCATTTTATGAAATGCTAAGAAATTAAGACTTGTGATCATCTGATTAAACTGAATTAACATAGGGTGTTTTGAAAATAGAATCCACACCTTGTTTGCAATTATTTAATATAAAAATATAACATTATTACTTTTGTTTCTGTTTTATGTTATAATAAGGCTTTTTGCTCTTGTGTATTATCAATTATATCTTATAATATAGCTATAGAGGTAGTATACCTGCGAATTTTTATATATTTAGTAATGTAATCTAATATTGAGAGGTGAGAAAGATATAACTGCAATGGCATAAAAACAACTATATAGACTATGTTGATAGCAAATTATGAAGACCTTATATCAGAAGCCATCTTATACAATTATAAGTAATTTGGTTAATTTGTCTTCATGTTTCAGTTTAGTTTATCTATAGATTACATTCAAAATGATCTTAAATACTTTGATGTATTGTGCTTAATGCGTGGGTATGATACTCAGAGTATTTGTGATACTTAACTTAAAGACATTTATCTTAAAAACCCATAAACAATCTTTATATGATGCTAAACAGAAAAACTTTTATTCAAGAAAAAGTGATTAACTGTGATTTTATTCTCTAAATAAACTATTTAAGGGCTGTATACCATTAGATAGAAGCTTATTAGGACACAAATATAGGTTTAAAGCCCATGTATGCCCTGAAATTTATAAATTCCTAGATGATGCTTATTTAAAACAGAGAATATAAGATCAAAAGCAAGTATGTCAGTCTAATTTAAGTATAATATGAAATAATGAACTAATAGTGAGACAATTTAGATTTAAGTATAATCAGCGCTAAGCAGTTTTTATCAAGACTATAATGGTTGTCAAGATTTTTATATGACTGGATGATAAGCCTGGAAGAGTTATGGTCGATTGGCAAGGATCCGCTGACTAGGATTATTATTTACAAGTACTCGAGCGCCTTGAGATGAGGCGATACTGGGCTATAATGGGTTACTATTAATTTGCCACCAAATAAGGCAATAGAGCAATGTCAACATTCAATTAATATTATTTAGATTGCCTTAAAGTAAGATGATAGAAAATTTAAGAATATTATTCCAAAACCAATTAGAATAAAGCAGAACTGGATAGTCTAAGCCAATGGAACAGTGATGTCCAAAGTTGTTGATATATAAGTGAGTTGGGGCGATTAAAAGAGGGTTTGTTAGTAGCTTTGATAGAGCGGAACTGCGAGGAACCACTGTGTATATTAATTAAAAAGAGTGACGTAAAAGCAATTGCTTCATGTTTTATTATATTTTCAAGTGTTTTTGGAGGACAAACAATCCTCACATTGTCCATCCATTATTCAGTGGTTTGACCTGTGCAACCCTTATGGCATATCCTAATGGTATCGCCAAAAATTATAACAGTGGTGTTCACTACAGGGGGCCCATTGATCAACCACTAAAAATTAAATATCTCCAGTTGCTGGCCATGTCACATCAGGGCTGCTTTGCAGGAAATCTTTACAAAGCTATGATTCAACTAAATATGAGGAACTCAAACTTGCTCTAGATGTGATTCTCAAAAGACAGGATGAACTTCTTCAAGAGTGGAACAATGTTATGCACCAGCTCAACAGCACGTTTAGCCAAATGCAAATTTTAAGACAACAAAATAAGCAACTCGCTAATTTCTTAGATGACACTAACAAATAGATGCATTGCGCAGAGCAGAAATTGAACGTTACCTCCCAGCCCTCTCATTGGGAAGAGGAAGAACGATAAGGGGCTGCATGGGGAGAACTATACGACGATGAATATGATGCTGGCAGGAGATACTACACCCAAGAAGGCAGCTCTGAATATGGTTATGATATGAGAGCTAATTCTTTTAGATTGTGATGGTAGTGATGCCCATTGCAGAGGCCATGCTGCCTCCAAAGCAGCGTACATCTCAACCTCCACTGGACCAGCTCCTCATTGAGAGATTTCTTATTGGTCTTGACCCATTCCTCAGTATGCCCCAAAAAAGTCATGTCTATGAGCGGGATGAGGAGTTTAATATTTAGAAGCTGCCTCCATTTGATCACAATGGGAATATCCATAGCTTCTTTAAATATTTTAGTTTTAAGTGGAAGGCGCCTCAGATCAGCGTAAAGCTAAACCGTTGATATCTGCCTTGGATGTTGGGAGTGCCAGTAAAGTCACCTGATACCTTCCAAGCAGCTCCATTATCTACCAAGAAGTGAAGGATACTATACTGCAATTGTTTGGGGGTACCTCAAAATGTCACAGCAAAAAGAAGAGTCCTTGACTATAGGGTTCCTCCATAATGAGACCCTCACAGCCTTTGCTGACCAATTTATGGTGGAAGCTCATGTGCTGATTGAATCAAGCTATTTAGCAGAAGCTTATGTGTGAATTGCAATAACCTCTGCATTAAAGCCATACCATGATCTTTGCAATGTTATTTCTCTTGTTTTGGATGACAACATTTCCCTGCTCAAAGTTGTGCAATCAAGCGCCATATATCTGCTAACTTCCCTTCACACAGTATGGAGCAGAAACATCCCGCTGCCGCTGGACCCTCTTATTTGGAGGAATACTTTTGTCCTGCCCACATTCCATGTTAGGACCATGTGTGTATTACCTCGTATCCCTTAATAAATTGAGGCCAGGGGACCCAAAGTTTCAGGGTGTTGGATTGCCTGTTTTTGCTTCTTATGGCCGAGAAGTCTTTTTCCAGATACTCCATCTGGAGAGTCAATTCCTGATAAAATTATAACAATTTTTACTTAAAATTGTTTTAGATTTAAATGCGGGAAGGCTGACCATGGGATGGACACTTCCGAATATGACTCAGGACAGATAAACTTAGTACTGGGGGAGGCACCCCAGAGAAGCAATGCTATCTCTTGTTGCCAGCGGGAACGCCACTTATGGGGAGGGGGAGGGAACGTGTGAAGGGGCCGTAGCCATTATTGAGCACGTGTGGAGGAAGGGGTCTGATTTGATGAACCAGACTGGAAACCAGGAGGAGACCATCTGTTGGCGACGCGGTGGGAGGTATCCAAACATCCACGCTTGAAAGTGGTCCACTAAATGAAACCGGAATCTGTGGACAGTTTCTGGGAGGGTGGGGGTGGAGCCTGCAATGGCATCTAAGACAATCGTGTGGATGGTCCACATGGCGATTGCAACCACCAGAGCACGGAGGGAGGGTGGAAGGGAGGAGGCCATTGATAGAGCAAACATATCTCTTGACAGACTGAAGGGATGCGTTTGATCCTGGCCCAGCAGACGTTGAACTTCGCGCCATATCACTTTAGAGCTGGGGCACTTCTCCAGGCGGTGGAACAGCGTTCCATACTGGCCGCACACGACACAGGATGAATGTAAAGCGTTAGAGCACTCAGCTGTATGATACACCTGCCTCAGGCAGCGCCACGCATGGGAGCGGACTTGAGGCTGCAACAGAGAGGTGATGTACATATTTCCAGATTAGTTTTTGGGTCTCAATGGAACAAGGGATGTCCATCATGTCCAGATAATCCACCCTGGATAGGACATGGGGCCAAATGGGGATCACGCCATCATGGATGGGTAGCCCTTATACCTCTTGTGTGAACTGAGGAGAGGGGTGGCCTCTTTGGGTTGTATGTCCACTAATACAAATTCTCCACTCTGCGCTCCGCATGGAGAGAGTAGGATTCGTTTGTAGTGGGTTTTTGTCCCGTGAGGACCTGTGGCCGATGTGTGTGATGCAAGGTATTTCATCAGGGAGAGGGGTTCGATGGATTGTTGAGGCCCAAGGCTCAGGAGAAGTTGGAGCAGGCTGCGTGGGACCAGTGTTGGGATGGGAGTGTAGGTGTGGTGACGGCCGCGATCCAGGTGCCCAGGATCTTGGCAGCATGGGCTTTGAAGTCAAGCAGGCCCATGTCACCTTGATGATGAGTGCCAAACATGACCTCTAGCCGCACTGGTGGAGGGTGGCCTGACCAAAGCCATCCTTGCAGCAAGGCATACAAGGATTTGAAGAAGTTTGGGGAGAAGGGGATGGTGTGGGCTCTGAACCAGACTTTGGATAGGAGCATAGAGTTGGCTAAAACAACCCTGCCAGTAAGGGAAGTAGGGTGGGCTCTGAGAGAGGCAATTTGCTTCGTCACATTGTCCAGAATACGGCACTCCATTACTGCTGACGCATATCCGCCTGCCTCCATCCACATACCCAGATGGTGCACCGGTCCTGTGGTAGGACGTGGCATGAAGGGGAGCACCAGTGGAGCGGTGTGTGTTGAGTTAGTAAGGCGTGAACGTGGGCGAGCAGATGGGCTGGGTTGGGAACTAATTGCTGGGTCCCAGCAGTTCTGAAACGACCAAGGAGGATGATTTCAGTTTTGGAGGCATTCAGTGCCGCGTTGCTTACCCGGGAATATTCCTAGATGAGAGCTTCAAGCGCGCGTGCATCTTGATTATTAGACACCCCAACCACACAATCATCTGTGAACGCCAATATCTTAACTGGAAATTGCCCTGGCACATGGACCCCAGTGAGTTGGGCACTCACATTTCGCAGTAGTGGTCAAGGCTAAAGTTGTATAAGAGTGGGCTGAGGGGGTCCCCTTGTCGCAAGCCCCTTTGAGGGCGGACTACTTCCGTTAGGAAGCCAGGGCCACACACTGCCATTATTGCAGATTCCGTGAGTAACATCACCCAGTTGATGAAGCGAGGGGGTAGGCGGAATTGATGGAGGCAGGCCCTTAGGTATTCCCAGTTTACTCTATCATAGGCCTTTTGTTGGTCCAAGAATACAAGTGCCCCAGAGGCTGTGGACTGACATACATTAGCCACAGAGTGCAAGTTATCCCAAATTGACCTTCTGGGGATGAAACCGAATTGTTCTGGGGAGATGGTGGCAGATGCTACAGTCCCTAATCAGTTAGCCATAATTTTTGTTAAAATTTTTGTATCCGTGTTTGTTAGAGAAATGGGGCGCCAGTTGGCTAAGTCAAGCTTATCCCCTTTCTTAAAGAGAGTGACAGTAAAGGCCTCATGTCCTCCTGGTAGGAGGCGCGTTTCCAACAGGCTTTGGTTAAGTGAGGCAAGCAGATGTGGGGATATATATTTGAAATATTTTTTGTAGAACTCATATGGAATGCCATCTGGGCCTGGGCATTTTCAGTTTGGCGCACTGCGAATGGCTGTCCATAATTCATTCAGAGTAATTAAATTCATTATTTCTGGGTATCAGAAAATGGTGCAGATATGAGCTCAGTCAAAAAATTCCGCCACTTTGGCCGGCTGAATTGGTTTTGCTCGGTACAACTTGGAGTAATATTTTGCATTTTGATTGCCACTTCAGCTGGTGTATCCACAATAGAATTATCCGATCTTTGCACCTGTGTGCAGCCCACGCTCTGGCGTGGTGCAAAAATTTTTTTAAAGAAATATGTGGTGCACTTGTCGCCTTTTGTGATGTGTGTGGCCCTGTATTGAACACAAACCTGATGTTTGTGTTGCCTTTTGAGTGCGTTGAGGTGGGCGGCTGCCTCTGCCCACTTCTGGCCCCATGCAGGGCTGTATCCTGTAGCTGGAATGTTAGACTCCAAGTGTGCCAATTCTGCCAGAGCGCGTGAGATAACTGCCAATGTGGCTCGTGAGCGTCTGGAGGAGAGATGGTGAGAGTGGCGGATGGTGTCCTCTTTGAAGGTTGCCCATGTGGAAATGGGGTCCACGCAAAATGGTGCAACAAACTTTTTGCCAAAGTTGCCTCTTCCACCCATGCAGAAAATTTGGCGACGCGAGCTCAGGGGGGCGGATTTTGCACCAATGTGGGGCCTTAGCAACTGTGACAGGTAGGTGGTAGGTTATCGAGACCAGTTGGTGGTTGGAGAATTCCATTTTCGTTGTTTTGAAGTGGAAGATGTGGGGTTGGAATTTCGCCAGCATTAGAATAAGGTCGACGCAGGTCATGGACCTTAAATGGCCGTTGTGGATGTGGGGGATGCATCATGTTTTTAAGCAGTGGGGCATGTCATGGCAGTGCATCCATTAACCCAAGGGCTGGCCTTTAGAATGCATAGTTCTATGTGACCCTGTGGGGCTTGGGGTGAGGGAGGCCACTGGTCCGTTGGTGAGGTTAGCCAACAGTTCATGTCACCGACTAGGAAAGAATCAGGGGGTAGCGGGAGGGATTTGACTGACAAGAAAAATTCCTGATGCTCATGTGCACTGTTTGGGGCATAGATATTGATGATTGTGTGCACTACGTTGGCCCACGAGAAGGTGATGACAAGCACTCAGCCACTTAGGAACATTTCTGAGGATACAAACTTGAAAAAATTATTTTTCCAAATTAGCACCCCACAGTGCTTCAACCAAAAGGATAGGGATGGGAGGAGCATTGTTTTCCAAGTTTCCTCAGAACCTCATGGACAGTGGGACTCCTGGATGGCCAGGATATCCACAGGTAAATTGTGTTGTAAAAAACTCAGTTTCCTAGCCCAGGACGGGGAGGCCTTGAGTCCAGCGATATTCAACGTCCCTAGAGTGAAGGTTTCCCCCATCACACCTTAGGTGTGAGGGGGTGGGCCCCTGGGCCCACCAGCCTCTTCTAGGTCCCCACGGGCTTTTACAGCAGCGCAGGTGTTAGCAGCAACGCTATTGGGGTTTTTGTTGATTTTTGCGGAAAGAGTTGCATTGGCTTTGGCCTTCACTTTTTGTTTTCCTGGTGTCAGATGAATTTTTTGCGGTGCGGATGAGTTTGGTGCACCGTTGAGCGGGTCAAAAAAAATTTCTTCAGTTGGGATAGGTCCCAAGTCAGTTTTGACCAGAGCTTAGGTGCAACGATTGGGTGAGATTGAGTCTCCCATCAGATCCTCAAATTGAGTGGCCCGCTCAGCATGGGCTTCCCAATCTGATTGGTTGATGGATTCCTGAGTTGCTTCCACCGCGAAGGTTTCCATGTCCTCCTGGCGTTGTGAGTGTGGGATAGCAGTGGTGGCCTTGGCCGTTTCCTTGGCCGCGGCCCTATGGGCCTGCTTGGCCTTCTTCCGTTCTTGTGGGGAGATAGGCTTTACCAATAGGTAGCAGCCTTGTGCTCCCCACAGGAAAGCCTCCTTGGTGCTTGCGGTTGGTTTGTAGTGCGCCTCTCCGTTGGCCATGGCTGCCAAGGGGTGCTCTTGGAATGTGACGCCCTCCTTGATGGGGCATGCGTGCGCCTTATGGCTGAACGCGTCACAGTGGGTGCAAATGGGGGGCGCGCTGTCCACGGTCACCCAGAATGGGTGGGTGGTATGCCCTGCGATATCAATAAAAGTGGAGTGCAGGATCTGGGTTAAGTCCTTTGCGATCTCCTCAGTTGGGGTCAGAACTGCAATGGCTTTGCTGGTGCACAGGTGTGGCATCAGTGTGAAGCGTTGCATTTTTGGGGATTGTATTTCGCCATATACAGCGAGACCATCTTTCAGGTGTTGTTCCAAAATACTACGTTTTACCGTAGTAGGCAAAAAGTCAAATGTGAGGAAAATTTGGTTTGATTTTGTCCATCTGGTGCAATTGGTTTCGATGACCTGTTGCCCTTTGGGGAGGTTGACCACTATGCGCACTGCTGCAGCCTCATCTGCTGTTTTTTTGCTTTTAAAATCTAGGTCCAGCCAACTGCGTGACATGGAGTGAGGTGCAACGTACACCGCGGTCAGGAAAATTTTGTGTATATCTTCACAAAATTTTTCCCATAAGGCCGTTTTTTGGATGTCCAGATACACGTGGACTCCGAATTCCACCAATGAAAGTGGTTGGGAGTGTGGCGTGTTGATGTACTGGTTGCATCGTGCTTGCCATGTGAGTATCTCCAGGGAAATTGTGACCGCCAGTTTTTAAGATTTTTGTCTATTGTGCCAGATTCTCCGGGGCGTTTTTGAACGTTGGAGGCCGCGGGCCTTCCACCTGCTCCTCTTACCTTGCTTGCCCAACTGCTCCCTGACATGGGCGCAGACTAATCTCCTCTGTGAGATTATCAAACTAGATTCAATATTTTTGAATAGGTTGCAAAAGGTTTGCAACAAGAAAGAAAAGTTTTTTTACTTAAAATTGTGAAAAGGAGAAAAAAGAAAAAATTTTGAGCTTAATCCCAGCTATATAAGGGTAATTTGGGGGCGTTTTGGTGAAGTTTAAGAAGCCCAAGCCTAGTTCTAATAAAATAAACGAATCAGGGATTCAGTAAAAGCCCAATTATCTCGGTTGATTTGCTTGTGCTCGCCTCATGGCTCAGGTTTGAAACCGAGGTTGGGTAGCTCAGAGGAATCATGATATGACTGTGTTTGGGGTTGAGCTCTGACTTCAATATTTTCGAATTTTGTTGGGGATATACCCAACAGAAGTTTAGGCTTTATAATTAAATTGGTATTGATCTCTGACTATAGTAATAGTCAACTTTTGTCAGGGATTATCCTCAACAGAAGTTTGGGCTTTTTGATCATATCAGGATCAATTCTGATGATCTGATGCATCCAAATCTTCCATTTGGGTAGGAATCCTGACAATACCCCCTCTAGATCTTGGCGCAGGGGGAAAAACGGATGGTGAAGTGGCTATGTACACGGTTTACAACTGTGCCTTGAACAAACTCTACAATTGAGTGTTCATTGCCACATCTATTTATGACTTGATAAGGCCCTGACCAGGTGGTGCTCAGTTTGTAATTATGACCTCCAGGCCGGCAATAATAGAATAGGATGAAGTCACATGGTTGGAAGGTTTGTAGGGATCATGCTTATTGTTAAAGTGAACAATTTCTCTACTGGTTTTGGTGGACAGGTTTTTGGAAGCCAGGGCCTGAAGTATTATGATTTAATCTGCAGTATTTCGCATAGAGACTTCAGGTGCTTCAGGAGAAGATTGGTCAATCATCTCCTGTGCTTTGGAAGGCTGATAGTTATTTCTGCCTTACAACGCTTGGAATGATGACATCTTAGTAATTTGATGGTAACTAATATGATAGGCCAGATTCTGCACTAGGCAAATATTGGGGCCAATGAAGGGGGCCAGTCATAGCCATTTTCTGGAAGGTTACATTTAGAGTACAATTTAGTTGCTCTACCTTTCCATTGGTTGCAGGATGGTAGGGGGTGAGAATACCTGTGTGGTTCCCATCAAGTCAGCTAAATCTTCATCAGCATCAAGCAGAAATTTCATCCATTATTGAAAAGAATTATGTTAGGACACCCATGCTGAGTGATAATCCTATTATATAAAAATGTGGTGGTAGCCTTTTCTGAAGCGGTGGGAAGTGATTCTTCTTTGATCCACTTAGTTAGTTGATCCACAGCTAGTAGGAGGAATTGATGTCCATTGGAGGCTCGAGGAAGAGGTCCCACAACATCAATGCTAATATTATGGAATGGTTCACAGGGTGAAGCCACTGGATATAGAGAGTGGGGATTAGGTCCAGCTTGGCTTTTAAATACCAGATAGACTCCAATACATCCTGGATAAAAACAAGCCTTTCCTCCCAGTAAAGTTAGTTTTAAGCCACTGGTAGGGTTTCCAAATTCCCCATGGCCAACTTACTGATGTCCCTCAAATATGACGTCAGTTTGAGCTGATGTTCTTACATAAAGCACCCATTATCTAGACACAAGTTTGCACAATTGACCATTCTTAAACTTATAGATTTATTAGTCTTTTCACTAATTCCTTTTGGAAGGTCAGTGATTTATCCTTCCATAACTGTGGTTAAGTTAGGAGGTCATAGAGTCGATCCTCTTCATGGTCAGTTATAGTTATAATGGGAATCCAAGGTATGCAAGCCACGGTTCTGATAAATTGCCCTGGTTGGTGGATAATGTAAAGTTATAATTTTGAAGTTTTAACGCACATCGGGCTAGGCTACAATTGGGGCCCTTTATTTGCTGTAGCCATTGCAGGGAAGCATGGTCAGTAATTATAGTGAAATTTTTCCCATATAGATAAGGTCAGAAATGCTTAAAAGCCAATAATACTGCCAAGCATTTGCGTTCTGTAACGCTATAATTACGTTTAGCTTTTGATAAGGTCTTGCTGTAGTAGGCGATGGGATGGTCCACTAAGTTCTCATCATGCTGAGATAATATGGCTCCAATGGCAATATAGCTAGCAACAGTAAAGAGGAGGAAGATTTTATCAAAATTAGGATGAATAAATACTGGAGATTGGGAGAGAGAGATGCGTAGCAGGTCAAAGACATGCAGTTTCTCTTCTTTCCACTGAAGGGGTATTCCATTCTTCTTTAGATACACCAGAGGCTCAGAGGTGTCTGCGAAATGGGGGATAAATTGGCGATAATAGCCCACCATTCCTAGGAAAACTTGTACATCTCATATAAATTTAGGGGGGTCATCTTAACAATAGCCAAGACCTTATCATCCATTGGGGATATTCCAGCTTTAATGACCTTACGACCCAAAAAATCCATCTCACTCTGGAATAAAGAGCATTTCAACAGCTTTATTTTTATGAAAATTGCCATAGCTTCCGAAAGACTTTCCTGAGGTGATCTAGATGTTTAGTGAAGGTTCTTGAAAAATCGGTATTATCATTAAGATAACTAGTATGCAGGAATGTTTTAAATCGCCTAGTAGTCCGTTCATAGCGCGTTGGAATGTAGCAGGGGCGTTACATAACCCCTGAGGCATTTGAGTTGGCTCAAATAGTCCTCCACTTGTGATGAGAGCGTATTTTGCCCAATATTCTGGTGGCAAATCTACCTGCCAATATCCACTGGCGAGATCCAAGCTTAGAAATAGTGGGACCCCAACATTAAGTGTAAAGAGTCATCTATATGTGGCAGGGTAACTATCTTTTTAAGTAATAGAGTTGAAGTGGCGATAATCCATAACAACCCAGTGACCGCCATCCTTTTTCCAAATTAATAAGAGTGAGGAAACCCATGGACTTTTGTAAGGCACAAGTAACCTGGCCTCCAACAGTTGCTGTAACTCTTAAGCCACTAGAGCTTCCTCCACTTTGGATTTTCGATATGGTCAGGATTTAAATGGAGGGTGGCCTTCAGAGTCAATTTAATATATTATCCCAGACACTTTCCCATAGTCACTTGGTCCCCAAAAATGTATCAACATACTCCTCAAGGAGGTCTTCAACATTCTGGCGTTTGTTTGGGGTAAGATTGTTTCTAATTCTGCTGTCAACGAAAGCTATGGTGGGTGGGGGATTGAATCCTAAATTCTGTAATGAGCCAAAACAATTTACATCAGCAATATCCTTAATGGGACATAGTTTTACATGAGCAATAGTGTCATGCTAAGGGACCTGGAGAGTTTTAGTGGTTAAATTCCCTAATAGAATAGAGATAGATTTCCTGTAGGCAGGATTCAAAATCCCAAGGCAGGTCAACGCTTCCTTGATGGAAGGGTTTGGGTGTCCACTAAGCTCCAAAGCTTTATCAGGGGAGTGAGAATCTGAATCTTCATATCTACAATAACTTATGAGCCTAAGGGTATGGTAATAGAATGAGGGGTATACAGTTGGTTCCCCTTTTTGGCATCCACAGCCTCTGGGGGTAACTTGGTTTTTTCCTAAGACTTGGTACTCAATTTTGCAAATGGAGGATGGGTATTCAAATTAGCATGTCCGTTTTTTAGGATTTCTTTATTTTGATGGGGAGAAAAAATATTAACGAAATCTGATACCCTAATAGAAGTAGTTTATTTTCTTGTGGTTGATGATGCAGTTAAACTCCCGCATCAGTTGGACCCCGATATCCAACTCATAGTTATTGTTTTCTAGTGCAACGGCGAGGGCAGTAATTAATAACTTCTCAAAACAAAGGGGTAAAGCAGAATAGGCTCCTATCGCCTTAATAGACTGGCTACCTGCTGTCCCATCTTCAGCTTTATGAATCAAGTCTGGACCATTTTTATATTTTGGATTAGTTGGGAGAAATAGTGTTAACTGGTTAGCCAGTATTGTTTATTTCCTGGAGTTTAAACTTATTTATGACTACATTGACTCAAACCACTGAAGATATGAGCTGGGAATTAACAGCTAGTAGACTGTCAGTAGAGATTTACAATGAAGCAAGAGGAGAATTATGCTGTGGACAAGCTCAGAGCTGTTCAATGCGTTCAAACGTTTTTACTTCCAGCGCTTGACTTTCCATAGAAGAGTTGACTGTCAAAATTTGTTGGGGTAACTGACCAACATAAAAGTAAGATAGCGAGAAGTGTTTATTTCCTTGGATAGAAAAGGGTACGTCAACTTCTGCAGAGACAGATAACACAAAACAACCTGTGGTGCTGTGGTAGAGATAGAGCTATGACAAGGGTCTTGAGGCACTTGTTTTTTGTCAGCATAGGGAGTCTTTTGCCCTATACTGACTAATTTTTTGCTGAATTACGTTGAAGGATGCGGCAGTCAGCTACAGTATGGTTGTTTCTTCTGCAATGGGTGCAGTATAATTCAGGTGTAGGTGAATCAGGGGGTGTAACAGCCAATACTTGGGACTGGGGCTTATTGGTGTTATAATGTGGTGGCCCAATGGGTTTATGTAGTTTGGCTGGAATTTCCAACATAGCTTATTTAATAAGGAGGAAGGACGTTAAGTTCAACTTCACCACCTCTAAGATAAAGTATATTATTAGGCATATTTTTAAATGCCAACAATGCAGCAGTGTTGGCATCGTCTAATGTAAGACAATTCCCTGCAACCAGAGTATATGCTTCGAGGTAAAAAGGGTGGGTGAATTTACTGATAGTTTCCCCCTGATCAAGGCTTATACCCATAAAGGTCTTTTTGTTTGGTTAAGGCTAAGTCGCCCCCAAATTCCCAAAGCAAGGCAGTCTTGTCATCAGTAAAAGTATATCAATGCATCAGATGGGGACCATAGTGTTTGAGCCATATGGCTAAGACAGTTAATCAAGTGTTTATGTCGCTGGGTTTCAGTGGTTTCTTCCATAGCGTTTTCATAACAAAATAAGAAGTAGAAGATACTTTCTTCACCTGTTACGTACTTCTCTTTGTATGACGGTTTGAACATGCCACTGGGTGGTTAATGGTCAAACAACGTTTATTGACATAGGGGGACCATTTTCACCTAAAGGGTAACTGTTATTACTTGACGTTTTGTAAGGATGGAGGGCGTCCACTTTATTTTCTAAGGTGTTGATATCATCAATTGTTGAGTCTACCCGATTGTGGGCGATACAAAGTGCTAATTTAGTGGCAACAAGAGGGGATAACTGCTGAATATTGCTTTTGAGCTTGGGAGTTGCATCTTAAAGTTTGAGTTGGTGTTGCTCAAGGGTGAGGATTTTTGCTCCGTCCCACGCACCATAGCGTGGAAATTAACCAAGAGTTTAAGATGTTCCTGATCTTACATGAGATTGGACACTGGATTGTTATTATTCATAGTTGTATTTTTAATTATACTTCACTGTGTACTTGGGGTGTACCTAGCAGGGATCACCAGTTTTGTTGGGTCTACAGGTGTAATACCTCATATCTTAATAAATTAAGGCCAGGGGACCCAAAGTTTCAGGTTGTTGGATTGCCTGTTTTTGCTTCTCTCTTTCAAAAAGTCTTTTTCTAGATACTTCATCTGGAGAGGCAATTCCTAATTAAATTATAACAATTTTTACTTAAAATTGTGAAAAGGAGAAAAAAGCGTAAAGTTTATGAGCTTGATACCAGTATATAGGGGTAATTAAGGAGGCATTTCAGGAAAAACTAAGCAGCCCAAGCCTATATCTAATAAAATAAACGAATCAGAGATTCAGTAAAAGCCCAATTATCTCGGTTGACTTGCTTGTGCTCGCCTCATGGCTCAGGTTTGAAGCTGAGGTTGGGTAGATCAGAGGAAGTATGTTTTTCCATGTTGTTTATATTGAGCTCCAACTTCAATAATTGTCAACTTTCGTTGAGGGATTATCCCTGATAGAAGTTTTGGTTTTTTGATCAAATCAGAATTAATCTCCAACATCAATAGTTGTCAACTTTCATTAAAATTATCCCTGACAGAAGTTTGGGCTTTTTGGTCAGATCAAGATCTATTCCCATGATCTGATGCATCCAAATCTGCCATTTGGGTAGGAATCCTGACATTCCGCCTAGCAACCCATAGCCTTTCCATAATCCCACACCTCATCCTCAGCCAAACTTTTCTTAACAGTTCAACTTCTGCTCTGGCCACATTTACAAAATAATTGTCAGTAGTCCAACTACTGACCCGGACCTAATTATGCTGAGCGACAGCAATCCTCTTATTGACCTGGCCCTGGTTATGCTGATCGCCAAAAACTATGCTAATGGCCCAATCCCTCTTATTAAAACCAAGGACGCAGTTCTTATGAGGGTGAATTGCTTTGAATGTGGTCGCCTCGGCCAACTAGCATGGAGTTGCCATAACCTTCATGTTCACTACATGCAAAAAAATGAATACTACCACGGAAAAGATGGAGAGGAGTAGATACTGGACTCTCTACCTCTGCTATCCCAACCCCAAACGTCCCACCTGAATCAATTGTAGTATATCCAGTGGAAGTCTCTTAATAAAATGATGGGATTTTATACCAGCAACCAGTTGGAGGAGGGACCTACTGACATGATCACAAGCCAGGGCCATGACGGATGAAGAACCTCAGGAGCAACCAAAGCCATACGCCTGCCAAATCTTAATCAAGCTTCCTCAAACAGGCTTGATCCAGCCGCAGATGCGCCAACCCTAATTGGAGTAAACGTCGCCCTTCTGATAGATGCTATTGTTAAAGAATATCAAAAATAGGTGAAGGGACTATGAGTGTCCTTAGGAAAAGATCACATAAATGTTCACGTACTAAACAGTCAATACTCTTCTTATTCTGAGTGTACATACCGCGACATTTGTGTAACAAAAAAGATTTCATGCTTTAATAGATACAGATGCTACAGTCAACATAGTTTTTACTAAGTTGATAGCAAAGTTGATGTTAAAGCCTGAGGTGGGACATCAAATGGTGTATGGGACCGCTGGAGCGGAAACACGGTCTCTGAGGGAGTGTACAGCGCGTTACCTTTGCGGTTTGGGTCCATTGTCATTGTAGCTCCATCAATAGTGCTACCCAACAGTAACTAAGACCTGCTAATTGGAACTGCTCTCCTGCGACACTTTGGTGCTGTCATTGAAATGATGGAGGTGACTGTTAAAATTCTGGTGCAGCAGATTTTTATTTACTTTACCTCTAGCGGAGTGCAAAAAAAATCTGGTGCACATGGGCCATATTTTTTTTAGTACTAGATGGTCCCAACCCAAGGGGGGGATTCATCGATGTTGCACATGGGCCATATTAATCTTGCATATAGTGATGTAGTGATTTCAGTTCGCTATCATCAATTAAAAAGCAAGACTCATCCCCTTCCCCAGAAGATATACACAGTGCATTCAAAAAGTTCTGGGACTAACGTTATAAAGACACAACTATACAAATAAATAAACTTTCCTTTATCATAATTTAACATACAACCAATCCTCCCTATACATATTTATATTGCTAAAACAATTGTTAAAAAGGTATGCACATAGTTCCTATTTTGTATAACCATGTTTAAACCAGCTTTCACATTCTTTTAAATTGTCTTTACTTTATCAAAAGGATGAACCTTCAGTGACACCTTCAGATTAGATAACAGAAAGAAGTCAAACAGAGCCAAATCTGGTGAATAGGGTGGATAATTGTAATCTGAAGGTGGCACTGAAGGTTCATCCTTTTGATAGAGTAGAGACAATTCAGAAGATCGTGACAGCTGGTTTAAACATGGTTATACAAAATAGGAACTATGTGCATACCTTTTTAACAATTGTTTTAGCAATATATATATGTATAGAGAGGGAAAGTTTGTATGTAAATTATGATAAAAGAAAGTTTATTTATTTGTAAATTTGTGTCTTTAAAACGTTAGTCCCAGAACTTTTTGGATGCACTGTGTATGAATATCAAAGGCTACCTCTCCGAGCTGCTGGGCCTATATCTATTCCTTCCAAACACCAAGTCATAGTGAACACTGATTTAGAGGTTGAAGTGCTATCTGGGCTCTGCGGGGAGGTCATTGGGCTCTATCAGCAAACACGGCTTTAGCCTTATGTGGCTCCAGGAATTATATTCCCAGGCTATGGTGAGATCAAGGTTTTGTTAGCGAATCTCCATAAAAAACCCATGCAAATCTGCTGACACCAAATAGTGGCGTATCTACAATTGACTCCAGTGAGGAGGTCCTTCAGGGTCATGAATTTGGTTCACTGGATGAATCTGGTCTATCATTTGATGCACCACCCAGGATAATGACAGTGGTACCATGGGAGAATTTAATATGGTTATCAGAGGAACAAAAAGACCAAGCGATAGCTTTTTATAAAAGTAAAGGATTTTTTGCCATTGATGACATCAATTTAGGGTGTGCCTGGGGGTGTGGTCCATTGATTGGAACTGGATATCACCTTCCCATCAGATCTCAGCCAATCCGCCACTTGAGGGCATCTGAAGACGTTGTCACTGAGAAAATCAATAAGTTGCTGGAGCAAGGGATGCTCAAACCATTCAATAGTCCGTGGACTTCACCTGTTCTGATTGTAAAAAAGAAGGACGGTGCCAACTGGGTGGTGATAGACTACCAGATTCTGAACAGTATTACAGAGAAGAACTCATATCCCTTTCCTCAGATTGATGATATATTCGATCAGTTAGGAGGAGCTTGCTACTTCTTGGCAATGGATTTGATATCAGGTTACTGGCAAATTGAGTTACCCATGGCGGAACAGGAGAAATGTGCTGTAATCACATCCAAAGGGCTTTTCCAACCGATTGTATGCCTCAAGGGCTATGTAATGCCCCAGCTACGTTCCAAAGAGCCATGGACACTATCCTTGGCGATCTGAAGCTGCCATGAGTCCTTGTGTACATGCACAACATTAACATTTTCTCCTAAACCTTTTCTTTCCACCTCAATCATTAAGAAGAGGTATTTTATTGACTCACTGAGGAGAACATCAAAATTAAGCCTCATAAATGTAAATTTTTTTAAAGATCGGTTGGAATACCTGGGGTTTGTGATAAAATCTACTGGGCTGAAGCCATATCTGGCCATGGTGGAGGCCATCCAAAAGATGACTACACCATCCAGTAATCGTTACATACAAATTTTTGGAAATGGTTGACTATTAATGGCAATTTATCACTAACTTCAGCTGTATTGGGGGCCCACTATTTGAGTTGTTAAAGAAGGATTCCATGTTTAAATGGAAGGAACGCCATCAATCCTCCTTCAACACACTTTGTATGGTGCTGATCAGTGCACTGGTGCTACGCCATCCAAATTTCAATAAAGAGTTCATCATTCAGATGGATGTGTCGCTTTCTGCTGAAGGGGAGGCCCTATCTCATAAGATGAGGAGTAATAGGAGCACCTAGTGGCATACTTCAGTTAAAGTATAAATTTCCATGAACTTAATTATATCATGACCAAGCGAGAGTGTTTAGCGATAATCTAATAGTATAAGCAATTTAGGGTCTACTTGCATGTGGTAGATTTTAAAGTTGTAACAGATCATGCGTCATTACGTTGGTTTCAGAACCTTAAGGAACCTGATGAGCGTCTAGCCCAATGGGCTCTTAAGCTGTAGGCTTATAACTTTGATATCCTCCACTGACCTGGAGCAAAACATCATAATGCTGACTGTTTATCTAGATTGCCAACCATTGCTGTGATGGTGGATCTCAGCAATGTGTTGTGCAATAAGATGATCAGTGGGAAATATGATAATGAACCGCCCCAAGTGATAAAAGCACTAAATGAGATGTGAGCGAATACCTTCCAATGTAATGGGGAACTTTAAAATCAGATTGGCAATTCTAAGATGAACTTTCCACAACCCTCAGCATGGCCTGATATTATATAGAAGCACATAAGACAGTAGGACATGGTGGCATGCGCAAGATAATAAAACTGTTGCACACTCAATATACTAAAAAACCATGAACTTTTGTATGCTTGAAACCATTTCCTGTTGCCATCAGTGTCAAGTAGAAAAGCCGTTCCATCAGAAGGCTACATACCAGTTAGTGAAACCCATTTTGCTTAGCGTATGGTTACCCTTGATGTCATTGGCCCTCTTCCAATGGGAGCTAACTGGTCCAAGTATATTTGGTGGCAATCGACCACTTGACCATGTAAGTTGGAGTGCAGTCAATAAAGATTTTAGGGGCAGTCACAGTGGCCAGGTTCATAATGAAATGTATTAATTAGTGACATGGCTGCCCTCACTTCATTTTTACCAATAATGGAACTAACTTCACCTTACACATCCTTTCGGAGTTGAATACCTAATGGGCATCTGTGGGGTTCTGATAACCCCCATATTACCCAGAGTCAAATGGAAATGGTCAAACGGGTCAATGAAGCATTGGTAAACATACTCTAGAAGCTGGTAGCTGATAGACCCTCTAATTGGAGTTCCCTCCTGTCTACCACCATTTCAAAAATAAAATTAGCTATTATTCCACCACAGGGAAGAGCCCATTTCAATTATTATATGGATGACATCTCACTCTTCTGACATTGCTCTAAGTGTGCATAAAAGGTACTGGTGGAATGGGTTCCTACTGTTACTTGACTAATTTAGCCAACACATTAATCAAGCTACGAATGGAAGTGTACTCCTTCAGCTTGGCCAATAAGATCAAAAATTAGGCTGCCAAACAGGTATGGCATAGTGAGTTAGCTCAGTTCCAAGAAGGTGAAATGGTTTTGTTCCATAACCAGCATGGGCTTGAGCAGAAACACAAGCTGGCCAACATCTGGATTGGTCTGCTCAAAATAACTGAGAAAATGGGTGTCAACGCCTATACCATCAAAGACCAAGTGAGTGGTCAAAACATTAATTACATTCATGTAAAGTTTCTCTGAGCATATAGCCATAGAGACTTATACAGTCAAAGGGAGGGTAATGTCAAGATTCTGGTATGACTGGATGATAATTCTGGAAGAGCTACATAGGATTGGTGAGACTCCGCTGACTAGAATTATTATTTATAAGTATTTAAGCTTCTTGAGATGAGGTGAAATTGGGTTTTAATAAGTTACTATTGGATCACATCAAATAATGCAATAAGGCGATATTAACATTCAATATATATTATTTAGATTGCCTCAAACTAAGGCGATAGAGAATGTAACTATATCATTCCAAAACCAATGAGAACATGGTAGAACTGAATAGTCAAACCAATGGAACGGTATCATCTGAAGTTGCTGATATATAAGTGAGTTGGGGCAATTGAAAGAGGGGATTGTAGGTAGTTTTGATAGAGCGGAACAGCGAGGAACCATTGCATATATCAAATTAATAAAGGTACATAGGGGCAATTGCTCCATATTTTATTATATTTTCAAGTGTGTTTGGAGGACAGACAATCCTCACATCATACATCCGTTGTTCAGTGGGTTTAACTTGTGTGACCCTTACAGCGTATCCTAATGGTATCACCAAAAATTATAACATAGTAATCAAGATTTAGTAATAGATGACTTTACATTATCAATACAAGACCAATAGCTTTAAGTGATGATAATAAACTAAAGTAAGTAAAATTAAAATTTATTACTCAACTTACTTATCTATAACTATATATATTCTTGCAAAAGGTTAAGATTAAATAAAAACATATAGTACTATATAAGCCATCAGCTGGTATCTAAAGTGGTTTCAGCTTATTTATTAACCTTCTACACTTTCATGGATCATTGATATAATTGAGGGCACAGATTTTAAGGATAAAGCTATACGTCAGGAGTCCATTAGGTCAGATTACAAGGCCTTCATGATCTTGAACATATCTTGGACTAATGCTGGGTACAGGTGAGATATGCCCAGGCTGGTCCTAGGAATGTGCGTGATGATCAGCTTTTTGTTACAACCTGGGCATTAAAATGCTTCAGCTACATTCTAAATAATGACAGTTCATTATAGTTGCTCAAGGAACATTGGTTTAAAACCCATTCTATCTATAGTGTTACCAAATTGGGATGAGTCCATCTACAGTCCTTAACTTGAATTCAGTCAAATTTGTGTTACATTACCCTGGTCAATGATAGCATGCGCCTGTTGGTTTTCTTAGGCTTAGTACCACTTTAACCAATTGAAGATTCAACCCCCATAGTTTAAGTATGTTTCCATGAGACCAACTTTCCTTATTTGTCAACTTCCTAATAAGATTCACCGTTAGCTTTCCATTTTTTCTCAATATAGTTCCTTGGGTGATTCTGTGTGTGGACTTCCTTGAGGGGGTCTCTAATAACTTTGGTCACTTTATATTAACTAAATTATCTAGCATATCTGGTGCACCTCTG
Source organism: Massospora cicadina (assembly GCA_022478985.1). Lineage (NCBI taxonomy): Eukaryota > Fungi > Entomophthoromycota > Entomophthoromycetes > Entomophthorales > Entomophthoraceae > Massospora > Massospora cicadina. The sequence goes on along the minus strand of JAKSZP010007061.1, from coordinate 17,170 downwards.
GGCCACCCTGGTCCCCTCCAGATCAAGGCAAACAAGCTCCCCAGCACAGATCTCCATTTGGTTGTGAACTTTCCTTTTGTATCCAATCAAGTTTTGTTGTTTGTTGGCACCTAATCCTATATACCACATGGTACACCCTTGCCCAGGGTCCCTTTTGCTCTGGCACCATCCTCAGGCCCTGTTTCCAATCTTACTAACAACTTGTTCCCTGGTGGTGTTTTTGTGCATCCTGGACCACCTCTCTGGGAACAAGAGAGTTACAGACACTCTCTTTACATTAGTCAACCAACCTTTTTATTTTATAAGCATGCGAATTACCCATGTGGTACTTTCATTATGTGTAAATTGGGTGCGCTGGCCATTTGTCATGGCCAATATGGTGCTCACCATAGTTTTTCAAATTTGGTTTTGTTTTGGTGCATCTTGGCGTTATCCTTGCAGCTACCAACTTGGAAGTGCCCATCCTTCCTGCTTGTACCCGGTGAACTTGATCCTTTTGTGATCAAGTTGTCATAATTTCCCAAATTCTCCCCAAAAATTTATTCGAAAGCAACATGTTCATGCTTCCCTCTCTCCAGAAGCTTCTTTTGGTAATAACAATTTTCTGGTTCTTGTCCACCCTTGAACGGAGAAGATTTGCTATATTGGCTGTCTCCAGAGGCTGGTGACTGGGTTTTTGTGGTGTTCTGCACACAGCCGCTTTTGTGTAAATCATCATATGGTTTAGAGCGTGTCCTGGAGCAGCAATGTCCTGACATGTCATCTAATCAAACCTTCCTTTGAGTTATTCACTCTGAGACAGGCTGGCAGCCCAGTGAAATTATATTTAAATGAATTTTGTGAAAGAGCGCATGACCTACCTTTTCCTGAAATCATAATACGTTGTTTCTTCATTCCACCTTGGACCTCCCTAAAAGAAACTCCCAATTTGGCAATCGCCCCCTCCCAACTTTGACCAACTGATTGAAGTTCTTTAGGCTTTTTAGCCCCACCCATAAGGGGCCAGGTAATTGGCCATCATTGTTTCACCCAGGGTGGTCCCTATAAATTAAGGGCCCCAAAAACTCATGTTTGCCCCTCAAAAAGGAGGAATCTTATCCTTCTAATACTTCAATTATCGCTGAATTTGCGGCAAACAGGGGTCTAGCCCAAGTTTAAATTACATGTTTCAGACAATTTCACCATTATGATGTAACCTGCGGCAGCCCCTATAAATACAAAAACCATGACTGATGTTTTTCCCTTAAACATGGAAGAGTTTTTACCAATTCTTTCCCATTGTAGCGAAATTTGGGGGTCAGGGAGAGTCTATCCCCAAATTTACAAAACCTGATTCAATGAAGATGATGTTTCTTTGCACCACACTTCCACGGTTCAGATGAAGCATCAATGAAGAGCTTGGTGGTGTTGGCCCTGTATAAAGAAGCACACCTGGCCATTGGAGCAGGTATGAGGTTGTTGACGTAGAAAAACGCGTTTTATAATGAAAATGATATAAAAATATGGGCTGATTATTAGTTCTTGCAGCTCTAACAAGGACCCTAATTTCAGTATATTAAATCACACCTGAGAACCCCCGCTTGATCCCTACCATGATCTTCAGAACACAGGGGTGGAAAAAAGAAGCTTCTTTTAAAAATATAAAAATGTTTATGCAACTGCTAAAGCTATGGTGGATAGTGGCCACAAGTAGTAAGAGTGGCCAATTATCACCCCCCCATTCTATAATGCAAAAACATACCCTGGAGGAATGCTTATGCCGGAACAAGAGTTTTAAAAACAGTTGTCAGCGTTTTCTGCTTTAATAAAGACTAAATTTAGATATTTTTTGTTGACTGCTACCCTTTCATCCCCCTTAGGTAAAATCAGCCTTCTTTTTTGGTGTATACAGGAACCTCTGATAGTTTCATTGGCCAAGTCCTAGCCAACTACCTTAAGCTGAATTACTTGTCAGGTTTTATGGTTAGGGGAGGGGCAACTCAAGGTATTCCCACGCTAAAAGCTATGGGGTTAGTGGATTATCAAGTTGGCAAATATCACTTGGCTGACCGCTTATAAGCAATCAAAAACCTTCTATACCCCATTATTTTGGAGTTATAGTGGTGGCAAAAGTTTGACGTCAGAAACAATTTGAAAGACAATACCTTGTCCTTAATTTTTAAGAATGGTCAAATATTAGTAGTCCCTTTGTCTGAAGCTAATTCTCAGGCCAATTTGCCCCAATGGCCAAATATTCAAAAAGCTCAGTCTTGCTCCGTTGCTGAAGCCCTCTTTGGAGGTACCCTTACCTTCCTGTTTGGAGGGTCTAATATCTTCTTTTGATGCAGCTTCATCTAATGTACTACCAGCACATTCAGAGGTTGATTGCAAATTCAAGCTCACGTTGATCTAGTGCGTATATCTTCTCCAATTTGCCATTTGACCATATGGGAGGAAGCAGCCTTGGATGTGTGGGTCAAAGAGCAGTTAGTTAAAGGCACATTTTTAGCGTACCTCCCCAGTGTGCTCCCCACTTATTTTTGTAGAAAAAGCCAATGATACCTTACGCCCATGTGTAGATTATGGGAATCTCAAAAATGTCACAGTCCAATATTTAAATCCCATCCCAGTGAACTCACAGATTTCTCAATATGTGGAGAAGGCGAAAGTCTTTTTCAAAACGGATTGCCTAGGTGCATATAATCAGATCAGGATCAAGAAGGGCTAGGTAAGATTAACTGCATTCCATACCAGTAAATGTATTTTACAGTTTTGGGTTATGCCCTTGGGTTTAAAAATGCCCCTGCTATATTTCAACGCCATATTGATGTGGCTTTGGGGACCTGCTAAGGTATGCGCGGTAGTCTACATGGATGATATTCTGGTGTTTTACCCCAACTTTGAGTCCCATGCCATACATCTGCATCAAGTGGTGAAGAGTTTATGGGTAGCCAACCTTATGCTGAAAATCAGTAAGTGTGAGATCTTTTAGTCCCACGTCACCTTTCTGGGCAACTTATTGTTTGATCAAGGCTACATGATAACTCCAGACAAAGAGAAGTCTATTTATGAGTGGATCACCCCAACTTTGGTTAATGAATTGAGAATTTTCTTTGGGACATGTATGTTCCTTAGAAATTCACGCCAAAGCTTTCTAAGGTGGCGGCGCCCTTGTACAAGGCAAGTGGAGCAAAAGTGCTCCAGTGGTCTCCCATATTGCATGATGCTTTCCAAGCAGTAAAGTGCACCCTGTTGTCCACATCTATCTTTCTCCATTTAGATCCCATAGAGAAGTTTATTGTGGCTAGAATACAATTAACTTTGCCATAGCATTGGCCTTATTACAAGTAGGCAAAGATGGAATAGAGCATCCAGTGGTATATTTTTCTTGGAATATGTCTCTGCCTGAGTTAAACTACGCCGTTTAGGACAAAGAGTTATTGGTAGTGGTTGAGGCGCTTACCTATTGGCAGCATCATTTTCATGGCTCATCCCAACCCTTCCGCATTTTTACAGATCACCACGCCTTGTTGCACTACCATGCACCTCATGTCTTGACCCCATAGCAAGACCGCTGGCATGAGACTCTGGACCAATTTGTGTTTCCCTATGAGATTACAAAGGACAGGGAGAATGGTTTGGCGGATGCTTTGAGCTGAAACTCTGCACTAGCTCCTGATCCTAAGGTGGTAGAGGTACACAACACCCACTTGATGATTCAAGCTGTGTAATATTGTATACCATCATCCCTCTCCCATGACCCACGTTCAGCACTTATTCCTCTGTAAAATGTGGAGGAATATGGTATGTTCAGAAAGATAGTCCTGTCACAGCCTTTGTCAGCCAAGTATACTATGGTCATTGCCAAGAACGAGTTAAATCAGGAGTACATTATCAGAGGGTACCACATGAAGGATGAGATGGTGTGGTTACAGGGGCGCCTATGGGTTCTGGCCAGACCACTTCGCCTGAAAATCATCTGGTACCATCATGACAGAATCACCGTTAGCCATTCTTGGAAGGCGAAGACTCTGGAGCTAATTTGCTGCACTTATAATTGGATGGGGTTAGCCACACAGGTGGACAGGTATTGTAAGGAGTGCCTGGTCTGCAACCAACTGAAGCCAAATCACCAGTCACTAGTAGAGTTGTTGGTACCAGTGCAAAAGGCTGAAGGTCCTTGGGCTTTTTTATTGGTGAATTTTATTGTGGAATTATCTGCATCTGATGACTACAATGTCATCATGATAGTGGTGGACCATTTTATGAAGTTCGCCCACTTTATTCCCTGCAGAACCACGGTAACTATGGATGAGATGGTTAGGCTCTTTGTCTCTCATGTGTTTGCTTTTAACGTGTTTCCCAAATAAAAATTAGTGATTTTAAGCCCCAGCTTACCTCTGTCTTTTAGGAAAAATTTTGTAAGACTCTTCGGATTTTCCCATGCCGTTTGACTACCTATCACCCCATAATAAGATGGGAAGACTGAACAAATGAACCAGTGCTTTGAACAGTTCCTGAAGTGTTACACTGCCTTGGATCATTCAGATTGGGTTTTCCATCTCCTCATGGACCAATTGCTATAACAACGCCCAACATGCATCTATCAGTTGTTTTCTCTTTTTTGCTCATTATGGCTTCAACCCCCAACTTCAACATGAAGCCCAGTTGTAAATCAAGGTGAAAGCTGTGGTGGACTTTGCAAAGACAATCAAGAAAGTACACCAGTGGGTGAAAACAATTTTGGAATTGACAATTCAAGCTTATAGGGATAATGCAGACGGAAAAGGATGGGTCAGTCCTGCGTACAAGGAAGGGAATATCATGATGCTTGATTCTAGAAACAAACTGTTATAATTTTGGGTGATACCGTTAGGATGCACCATAAGGGTCACAAGAGTCAAATTCACTGAACCAAGGATGGATGGTGTGAGGATTGTCAGTTCCCCAAACACACTTTAAATATAATAAAAATATAAAACCATTGTCCTGATGACACTTTTATTTATTTAAAAATACAGAGGTTCCTTGCTGTTCCTTTCTCACTAAACTATTAACAAACTACTCTTTCAATAGCCCACCTTGTTTATATATTATCGACTTCAGATAATGCCATTCTCTTATCTTAAACTATTCTGCTCCGCCATATTCAAATTGGTTTGTGATGATATTCTTAAATTCTCTATTGCCTTAGTTTGAGGCAATCTAAATAACATTTGTCTAATGTCAACATTACATTGTCACTTTATTTGTAGATGATCCAATATCCTCTGTTATATTTTATTATCACTTCATCCCAATGCGCACAAATGATTATAAATATAATCCTAATCAGCGGATTCTCATCAATTCTCCATAGCTCTTTCAGGGCTTATTGTCCAGTTATATAAGATTTAACATTACCCCCTTGTTTTACTGGGCAATAAGTCTCCTAATGTTTATAAACTTGGAGGAACTTTACATGCACACAATTATTGCTTTGACCATTCACTGGGTCTTTGATGGTGTAGGAATTGATGCCTGTTTTCTTGTTTACTTTTGTGACCAATCCAAATGTTGGCCGACTTATGTTTCTTCCAAACCTGTTCTGGTAGTGGAACAATACCATCTCGCCTTCTTTAAACTAAGCTAACCTGCTCCACCATACCTGATCAGCAGCTTGAGCTTGATATTTTTGGCCAATCTGAAGGAGTATGCTTCCATTTTCAATTGATCAGCGTGTCAGCTAAATTAGTCAAATAAAAGTGGAAATTTATTCCGCTGGTATCTTCTACACACATATAAAGCAAGGCTGGAAGGCAGGTTGACATATATGTTAGTTGAAAAGGGGCTCTTCCAGTGGTAGAATGATAGCTAACGATATAAGAGAAGACAGTGGTAGACAGGAGGGAACTCCAATCAGAGGGTCTATTATTTACCAGCTTCCAGAGGATGTTCACCAATGTCCCAATGACACGTTTGATTATTCTGTTAGAATCAAGATAACAAAGGGCTGTCAGAACCCAAAGATGCCCATTAGCTCATTCAACTTTAGAAGATGTGTTGGAAATTCAACTGAGATGACCAATTCTAATCAAGATTGAGGTTTGGCATATCAGTCTAATTAGGATTCTAAAAGATTTGTCAGATATTTATGATTTTCTTCTAGACTGACAATCAACTCTTCAGATTTATCAGTTTCATCTTCCTGATAGGCTAATCCTTCTGAGGATATTAAGCATTCTGAAAGGGTTGATCCCTTATGGCGATGGTAATTTTATCTAACAAAAGACAAATCAAAATTGGATAATCAGCCATATAAGTCATCTAACAGAAAAGATCTTACCTTTTTTGAAGCATGAAGATCCTTAAAAAGATCTACTAAATCATCTCCTATAAATATCTCTAAATTCATCATAATAAATCACCACAAACTTTGTCTTGCATAGTTTCCTTTTGGTTAACTAAAGTCAAATATTTTTTTCTGATTGGAATCCATTATTGAAATGAAAATAGTAATTATGGTGCCTTATTTTATCTCTTTCTGAAGCCATAAAACTTATAATTTTGTAGCCTTCATAGCGCCTGAATATCAAAAAGTCTCACGATATTCAAAACTAGTGCTCCTTGTCAGCTTTTCTTCTGAGGCTACCTGGTGAAGACTTAATATTACAACAATAAATACTTCTAGCAAAGAAAGTCCCTCATCAGAGGAATTGTTGAATATCTCGCAATGGGTACATAACAACAGGAAGAAGATGCCTTCTATTGATATCAGTAATCTTCAATTTCAAGAATCCATGAATTTAAACATTGAAGGACCCAAACAAACAAATTATCAGTTTCAGCCTGCCAATGTAGCAGAAACAGTTAAAGACCTAATAAAAGTGGCTATTCATCCATGAGCACATTCTAATAGAGAATGAGCATCTGAGGTTTCATCTAACATGATGGAATTATAAATATGAGCTGTTTTACAACATACTGAAGTCAGGTTAGCTGGAACGGAGCAGAGTCTCAGCCAGTACGTGCATCCTGCCATTCATAATTTACTTCAGTTCTTGGGGCTACATCATCTGGGTATTCAACACCAGTTGACTATGGCTCAACAGTTTCATTCTCAGCTATCCTCTTCCTATAAAGCCGCTTCTAACTTTGGTCATGTTAATCAAGAAGCCATAATCAATAATTTTATATTGTTTAAATGAGTTGCACAACCAACTTACTAGAATTGATAATGGAGTTGTGTGTTATTTAGGTCATTAAGTATATAAACAAGTTACTGAGGCATCTGAACCTATCCACCATCAAATAATTACTCATGTAGAGGAGTTTACTATTCAGCTAGGACAGTTATGAACCAAATATGAGGAGCACTTTGTTGAATTAGATGGGCTACAACAACTCGTCTGAGTTGTGGATAATATTCATGAAGTAGAACCAGTCCTATGGGTCCTCCTGGACCTCTGGGGAATCCCAGTTCTCCCTCTGTGACATTGGGGCCTACTGGTGAGCAAGGTCCTCAAGGACCTGTGGGTCAATAGGTTCCCCCAGGTCCAGTAGGTCATGATGGTCCTCAAGGGCCCTCAGGTCCCCCAGGTCCAACTGGACATATGATTTCGTTTCCTGACTCTGAAGCTCAGAATCAATTGATAACAAGAGTGCAAGCTTTAAAAAAGCCATATATGAGCCATAGCTCAGGCGTGTTTCTTATCTTTGGAAGGCCACCTGACTAATCCAGATTATTTTCTAACCAATTTGTTGAATGGTGAAGACAATGCCCATTGTCTATGCAATGCTAATCAATCATCTCAAGGAACTCAGTTTTCAATGTTATCCACTACCATTGACCGCTTAACTGCTAAGTATGGAGTAATTGAGAATAAGCAAGAAGAAATGCTTGCTGCGATCTCTAATTTAAATCAATCTTTTTCTTATGATCACATTACTTAATTGGTTCATAACTTACATAATGATCTTAAAATACATCTCAACAAGTTGACCGAATTCCTACTCAAACCCATATTCCCAAATATGAACCAACTGATGCTGAGCTGGTACTGGTAATGGGCGTTCACGTATTAAGCAATGATCCTGTCTCTTTTTAAACCTACCTTTAAAGAGAAGTATGAGCCAGGTGAAAGTAGTATCCACTCTTTTTTTAAATGTTTATAAACGAGTGATGGATGGAGCGACTGATTAACAAATTTTTCAGCATATTACTTCTTGTTTAAATCAATTTGCTCAAGAAATCATGGGCCCACACCTTAAGGTAAGCTAGACGTGGGTTCAAGTGAAATTGCCCTTATTAAGTAATTTGGAAGTGAAAAAATCCTATCTAATCAAAAGCAAGCCTTCATAAGTATCCAAGTTAAGCAAATGGAACTAATTCTAGAAATTGCTAAACAATTCTATCATGATGCCCAAACTCTTGCTACTTGTGATTGTATTACTTTAAATGATGCCATTTTGGCTGTGATGAGTGAGTTTGCTTCTCGTACTCAGTTGTTACTTCATTTGAACACTCTCAAAGGTAATTTCCATTCTATTCTTGACATAAAAGAGGCGTTAATGGAGATTTCTAATGGTGAGGTGCATCCATCTTCTGCTCATAATCCTCTCTCTGATGTCCATGCGGTGCCTCCTAGACCCAAACTTAAACCTAATAAGGATCCTTGCAGTTAATGTGGACTATTTGGTCATGTAGAACAAAAATATTGGAAGAAGCAAGCCGATGAATCAAAAATAGAAGTCAGCATAGGGAAAGAAGCTCCCTGTGCTTACATACCTCCTGTGTCTCAATATCAAACTTCTAATACCTCTAAATATTGTTATGTGATCTCTGCTCCAGATGAACTTGATATTTCAGATTATTTAATCAGCAAATATACTATTTATTCTTATGTTTCTATCTCATTTTCTAGTTCACTTTGCCCTTTTAGTCTTTTGGAATTTCCAATCACGCATTTTGATACTGATGTGACTCAAGTTGAGATCATGGTACATAAAGTAATAGTTTTAGTCATCATAGATATGTATCTACCATAAATGTGATCTCATCCTGGTTTATTTAAAAAAATCAAAGTTGCGCCAGATTTAAACAGCTTTTAAGGCTGTGGAACTGCTGGCCACTCAAATACTAAATCCATAGGAGCTTATTTTTCTCTTCCAATGCGCTTTAGATGATTGTTTATTTTAGTTCCTGCAGTAGTGTTGGACAATAATTGTTATAACTTGCTTTTTGGAACCAAATTTCTTAATGATTTTGATGCAATAATTAGTCATAAGGACAATTATCTTCCTTTATTTGGATATCAAGTGCCTTTAATTCTAAATGATGTGTTCAAATGATAAGGGCAAACTTAAATGATGTGTTTGTCTATTGAAATATCTTAACCACATCTCTTGTCTTTATTATCTAATATTAAACCTAAGAATATTCTTCCGCCTCCATCCATTTGTGCTCTGAAGGAATGCGTTTATATTCTATCAACTCAATTACAATCTCTCTTAAAGCTCAAGTTATAAGTGATACTTGAGTGCAAGTATTAGTGCTTACTGATCATTTACTAGAATTTCAGATAAACTTAACCCCTCCCATCTGGAGGCCTTAACCTGTCTCAGTATCCTTGATCCCACGCATAATGAAACTGTCCTAGTTTTATTAGCTAATCTTACCTCTCAACCTATGAAAATGAATTGGAATAATCCTATTGCTTATGTACGGCTTACTTTTGTAAATGATATATTATCTGTCTCTGGATGTGGGGAGCTACGAGATTTTGGGTTAGATGACCCCCTATCATTGCTTTAGTCAAAGTTAAATATGGAGATTCACTTACTCCAGAACACCAACAAGCAGCTTGGGCTCTAATTGAAGAGTATGCGGATATATTCACCAATGTCTCTGGAGATTTTGGGTTAATAAAAAATGTGCAACATCAGGTAAAAATGGGGGAAACTCCCCTATTTGAGCCCAGCCTTATCAAAATTCTAAAGTCAAGGAGGCTTAAGCTTCATTAAAAATTATAACAACTCCTTGAATCTGGGCTATTAACGCCTTCTTAAGGTCCAAGGGCTTCCCTTTACTTCTTATCTATAAAAAGGATGGAGGACATAGGTTGGCTATGTATTACTGTCATCTTAATGCTGTTACCCAAAAAGATTCATATATATTACCTACCATTGATGATTCAATAAGACTACTTTCTGGATATCAGTTCTTTTTGCTCATGGACCTTGCTAGTGTTTACTGGCAAAAAGAACTGACTCCCAAAGATCATTAAAAACGCACTTTAATTTCTAGTGAGGGTTTATTTGAAACTACTCATATGCTGCAAAGGCTTTGTAATGCCCTGCTACCCTTCAAAGGGCCATAGATGGCTTATTTGGTGCTTTAAGTATTTCTTAAATTTTAGTTTATTTAAATGATGTTACTGTTTTTATCATACTTTTATTAAACATTTAGCTTATTTAAAAGAAGTATTTTGACAAATGCGTCAAGCTTCTCTTAGCTAAAACCATCTAGGTGTGATTTTTTCAAAGCTGAGATGGAATTTTTAGGTCATAAGGTTATTTGCAATGGGATTTTACCATTATCTAATAAGATTCAAGCCATTACAGAAATGCCTATTCCTAAGAGCTTGCATGATATTCAGGTGTTTTTAGGGATGGTTGGTTATTACCAACAACATTTTCCCAATTTGCTGGAACTGCGTTACACTTAGTTTACTTACTACATAAAGAAGTTACATTCTTATGAGAAAAATTGCAACAGCAAGATTTTGATCTTACTATGACAAGCTTTAATTATTGCCACAATTCTAGCTCATCCTGATTTTTCAAAACATTTTCTCTTATTTACAGATGTAATTGATGTAGCTATTGGGGCTATTCTAGCTCAAAATGACTAATCTAGTGATCATCATATCACCTTTTATAGTTTAACCCTTTCCAAAGCAGAATGAAATTATAGTGTTACTGTGAGAGAGTGCCTCGTGGTCCTATCAGCCATCAAGCATTTTCATTTTTAACTCTATGGGAAAACATTTTACTATAATCACAGATAACACATCCCTAAAATGGTAAACAAATGAAGGATCCTTATGGTAGCTTAGCTAGATGGGCTCTAAAGCTTCAAAATTATGACTTTTCAATTTAACATCATTGTTGAATTTTAGGGCTAATTCTATTGGGCTGGTTCTTCTTCTGAAATAAATTGGAGTGATGAGCTTCTATTGTATGGATACAATAGACTAGACGTTGACAATAGTTAAGATATTAACTCCTTGAAAATAACACTTTAAAGCTCTCTTATTCTGTCGTTTACTTGGAAAATGGCTCACTGCCCTGATCCTTCTGATCACAAGTAAAATCTCAACTTAATACAATATAAAAGTATTAGATGAAAAAAGTTTGTATATTAAACTATTAACTTGTAGTAATAAAAGATTTAAAATTTATTAGTATCAACTTAGAAATAATTTATAGTTTTTGATGTTCACCACATCTTACCCATGATTCCTCATTTTCAATGACACTTGGCCAGAGGAACATGTAATAAGTTAGTTTGAGGGTCTACAATCCTTTTGACTCAGGGCATCTCGCATGGCTTAAGGTAATGTCAAATTATAAATATTCTCAAGACAGCATTTCTAAAACATCTGCAAATAGCGAACTGATGCTATTCTCAAGTAATTGGCAGCACATACCAAGGCGATTTGTACCACTAATAAGTTAATAATTCTTTTTAAAAATCAATTAACATTAAAAACTAAATTCAACGTAGACCAACAAAACCCACTTTCATGAGTCATCAAGTCAACTATTATTATCAAGTACAAATAATCAACAAAGTACTCAGGCCTATGTTATCATAGTCAAATATTATTAAGTGGAATTGCTAGTCCACAAATCCCAAGGTTGGATATACTTAAGATATTTTTGGTCCATTGTTTGCTGATAACTTTAATATGATAATCAATAAATTAGCATCAGCTGATATTTATTATTTCCCCTATAATATTACCCAACGATTTATATCCAGTCAAATATTCAAAAATTGTGCTAGAGCTATGCACCAAAATGCTTTTATACTCTCTCAATTACCTATACTGACTCAGATCTCTGCTTAAGAGTATAGCATCTATGACCAAATTGGCAGACCTGAACTAAGGTATTGTGAATTTAAGGACATTATAGAAAATCTACAATCTTTAAACAAGGGCGCTCAAATAAATAAAGTTTCTATATAAGATTTAGGGATCTAAATGGCTACCTTTTATTCAAACTTCTGCTAGGACCAATACCATTAAGGAGGCTCATCAAGCTATGGGGATGGATCTGTCACAAAGTATTTACAGTGGTTGAGAAATCAATTTATTGGGACAATATGCTTGAAACTGTTCACGATGTGTTGGAACTTGTCTCACATGCCAAAAACAACGTAGTGTAAATCCTATTTATCAACATAAAATTATGGGACCCTCAGAACCTTTTTCTATTATGATTAATGATGTAGTGGGTCCTCTTCCTACCGCTACTTATGGACACTACTATAGCATTTTAGCTATTGACCATTTTACCAAATGGATTGAAGCTGTTTCTGTTTGTACTGTCAATAATAAGTCTACTGAGTCCTACCTTTTAAGTAAGTTTTCACCTGACATGGTAGCCCAAAAGTACTTTTATCCAATGATTAAGCCAAATTTTGTTTCACAAGTAGTATAAAGCTTAATAAATTGATGGATACCAATCAGTCATTAATGCTCCTTATAATCCTTATACTAACAATGCTGTTAAACAAGCTAATGTTATCCTGGTAGCCATTCTACAAAAGATGGCTTCAAATGACCCTGGTAGATGGAGGCTATACTTATTTAGCGCAATGTTAGCTTACATGGTTAGCCATCATCATATAATTGAAATGTCTCCGTTCAATGCTCTATATGGTCACAATCTCATTTTACCCTTCAGTGTACAACCTATACTTGATACTGCTACTCTACAAACTAATGAATTAGCTATGAGAAGGTTAGGGGATGAGATTATCATAGTGCAAGCCTTAGCTTCAAGTTCTCATGCTACCATAACTTCAAAAGAATGATTTGGAACCAATGCTACCCGACCTAATTTACCTGAATATCCATTAGGAAATCTAGTACTTTTTTACATCATAGACCTGGAGGACGAATTCACAAATCTGATACATTATGGTCTGGACCTTATCATAGTATCTATCTTCAGGGTATCAAATACACCATTTCAGCTGTTGACACTTGAACTGTTATCAATAGAGTACATAGTAGATTTCTTTATATGTATGTGCCCCTAAGCAAGGTCTTAAGGGGGGCATTGTTGAAAATTCAACTGTGATGACCAATATAAATCAAGATCAAGGTTTGGCATCTCAGTCTAAAAATATTCTAAAAATCCATTAGATATATATAGGTCTCTTTTAGACTGACAATTAACTCTTCGTTGTTATCAATCTAATCCTCCTGAAAGGGCTAATCCATCTGAGGAGATTAAGAATTCCAAAAGGGTTGATCCCATGAGGCGGAGGTTGATTTTATCTAACAAAAGACATATTAAATTGGATAATCAGCCATATAAGTTATCTATTGGAAAAATCTTACCTCGTTTGAATCATGAAGATCCTTAAAAAGATCTACTATATCCTCTCCTATAAATATCTCTAAATTCTAATTGGTAAATACCATATATTTTGTCTTGCATAGTTTGCTTTTGGTTAACTAAAGTTGAATATTGTTATTCTGATTGCAATCCATTATTACAATGAAACTAATACTTTTGGTGCATTATTTTATCTCTTGCTAAAGCCACAAAACTAATAATTTTGTAGTCTTCATAGCACCTGAATATCAAAATTTCTCACGAAATTCCAATAGAATGTGCGAGGTAAAGTTGGTTCCATTATTGGTAAGAATGAACTGAGGGCAGCCATGTCACTGGATAATATTTTAAATTATAATCTTGGCCACTGTGACTGCCTTAAATTTCATATTGCCGCGCTTCAACACACCTGTCAGGTGGTCAATAGCCACCAGAATATACTTGTACCAGTTAGCTCCCATTGGCAAAGGGCCAACGACATCAAGGGAAACCATATTCCAAGAAAAATGTGGTTTCTCTAATTGGTACAAGGTCTTCTGGCAGAGCGGCTTTTCTACTTGGCACCGGTGGCAACAGGAAATGGTTTAAATCACATCAAAGTTCATGCATTCCCAATAACACTGAGGGCACAATAGTTCCATTGTCTTGCGCACACCACCATGTCCTACTGCCTTATGTGCACTCATAATAATAGAAGGCCATGCTGAGGGCTGCAGAAAGTTCACCTTAGAACTGCAATCCGCTTTTACAGTTTCCCATTCCATTGGAAGGTATTTGCTCAAATCTCATATAATGCTTTTTAAAACTTTTGGAAGTCCATAATTATATTTTCTACTGATCATCTTATTGTAAGTTAAATTGCTGAGATCCGCTGTCATGGAAATGGTTAGCAATCTAGATAAGCAATTGGCATTCTGATGTTTTGCTCCTGGTCAGTGGAGGATCTCAAAGTCACAAGCCTACAGCTTAAAAGCCTGTTAATTTCTCGGCGTTTGAGCTCAATTCCGCCGAGTTGGTTTTGCACAGGGTATGAGCCACTGAGAAACCAAATTGGATGATATGAGGATTGCCAACTTATACTAAAACTCAAAAAAATATGTATGGAGCTATCACCCCTTATTTTGACATTTATTTTTAATATAAATCGCAGACTTATCTGTGCTCTCTCTTCCCTCATAAAAAGACTACCCCCTTTAATCTTCCATCAGACACTTTATACCTTGGCTCCCCAGCTGTATGCATCCTCTGCTTGTTACTCTTCTATTCTTCTTCTCTTTTTAAATTACTCTCATTTGTATTGAAGCTCAGAATAAATCCTCTCGTTTTGCTGAATGTCCTCATTTCGCTTAAATATAATTTGTGTATCCCTTTTTTGTAAATCTTGAGACTCGTCTTGATCCCCCTCTGATCTGCCAATATATGTAGCATATTGTCCAGTCATATTAACTTCCCAACATTACCCCCCCCTTTGACTGAATGATAGGTTCTTACTGTTTGTATGCTTAAAGGAACTTCGCGTGGACTTGGTTGATAATCTGACCCCCAGCGGGTTCCTTGATTGTGTAAACATCCATGCCAGTCTTCTCAATAATCTCAAATGGGCCAACCCAAATGTCAGAGAGCTTATTCTTTTGTCCTAATCTATGCTGGTTGTGGAATAAAACATAATCCCCCACAGCAAACAATGGAAGACCGCTCTGGCGCTTCTGGTCAGCCGCCTGGTCACAAGTTTCTTAGCCAAACTGGTGAAGTAGGCTTCTGTTTGCAACTTGGTCAAAGTATCCATGAGTTGATTCAGATATCACTTAGGATTCACTCCACCAGTGTCCTCTACACACAAAATATAGCAAGGCAGTCAGAGCCAGATGTTGACCATACAGCAGTTGAAATGGAATCTTACCTGTGGCAGAATGATAGCTGATAATATAAGCGAACACAGCAGTAGGTAGAAGAGCACTCCATTCTGAGGGCCGATCCATTATCAATTTGTGGAGTATGTTTACTAGGGTTCCATTGAATCGCTCCACCATCCCATTTGATTCCAGATGATAGGGGGTTGTTAAAACCCCACGAATCGCCATCAACTCATTTAACTTTGGCAGGATATGTGAAGTAAAGTTAGTTGTTGTCCATCAGAATGAACTGCAGGCAGCCGTGCCACTGTATAACACACTCCATAATAAACTTGGCAGTGGTGACTGCTCCCAAGGCACTAATAGCCCTGGTCTCCACCCATTGGGTCAACTGATTGATGGCAACAATCATATACTTTGATTGATTGGCACTAGTCAGCAGAGTCCCCACTACATCAATGGAAATGGTGTGCCATGCAAACTGGGGTTTCACTATTTGGTATTTAGTTTTATTGCAGAAAGGGTTTTCCACTTGACACTGATGGCAACAACTAACCGTTTCTAATACATCATAATGCATGCTTTCCCAGAAGTATCAGGGTCACAAAAACTCTAGTATCTTCCAAAATCCTTACATGTCCAACAGCCCAATGAGCATCCATAATTATCAAGGGTCTAGCCGAGGGCTTATAAAAATGCAGCGTCAAGTCTCTGATCTGCTTGTATAGTTCTTCCCCTCATATGAAGGTATTCTCCCTGAGTCCATCTAACACCTTGATCACCTGAAGCGGCTCATCCTGGTATCTGTTCGCCACCATTTTTTCATATATTATTTCAGCTAGATTCGCCGTGATAGAAACTGTGGGTAATCAAGAAAGATAATCCAAATTTTTGATGTTTTGCTCCAGGTCAATGTAGAATCTTGAAATCATATGCTTGCAGCTTCAGAGCCCAACTTGCGAGCCGTCCTTCCAGTTCACACAGATTCTGTAGCCAGTTCAAGGAAGCATGATTCATCACTACTTGGAATCTCACCCCAGACAAATATACCTGAAACTATTTGTAAGCGTAGATCACCGCTAAACACTCTCGCTCAGTTACAGTGTAGTTTCGTTCATGGCAGTTCAAGATTCAACTACAGAATGCAACAGGATGTTCCACGCCATCGTCATCCTTCTGGTATAATACTGCCCTCATAGCAGCAAGGGATGCATCCGTTTGTACTATGAACTGTTTGTCAAAGTTGGGGTACTTCAAAACGGGTGCACTTGCTAATGTGGTACAAAATACATCAAAAGCGTTATGCATCGTTCCATCCAATCAAAAGAAGCTTTTTTTCTTTAATAACTCGAAAAAGTGGGGCCCCAATGCAGCTGAAATTGGGAATGAACCGTTGGTAATACCCAACCATCCCCAGAAACACTTGAATGTCCCACTTATTCCCTGGGCAAGTTATCTTGCTTATCACTTCCACTTTAGCTGGCTGTGGTTTAAGCCCATGTGAATCCATGACAAACCGAGTTATTCTAATTGCTCTTTAAAGAAATGGCATTTTAGAGGCTAAATTTTGATATTAGCAGTGGCGAGGCGCTGAAACACTTGCTCCAAGTGGGACAGGTGCTCTGTAAACGTTCGCAAAAACACATTGATGTCATCTAGGTAAACTAAGACGCAGGACAGCTTTAAATCACCTAAAATCGTATCCATGGTATGCTGGAACGTAG
>JAKSZP010007060.1:0-69345 GCA_022478985.1 Massospora cicadina | reverse complement strand
AAGGGGGGATGGTTTTATGGGGTCTGGGTCCCCCTTGTTTTTTTTTGGTGGACGGGATTTGCCCTCTATCAGCCAGATTTGCACACCTTCATTCAATTTATTGGCGGAACTCAATTTTTTTTGATTTGACAATTGCCCACCCAATTTTGTCAATCTTGACTTTCCTGAAAATTATTCTCCAGTTGACTTGGGCTCATTCGCTGTTGACTTCTGATTCATATTTTTTTCCCTTTCATCTTGTCAGGCTTTGGTTTCAACTTGCTGGAATCCTGTGGCCGCCCATGCTTGGAAGACTTCTTTGGGTTTGCCTTCTGCCATCTCTCCTCCTCCCAGACTGTCCATTCCGCTTGGGTTGGATGTTTCTCTGCTGGTCCTGGGCTGGTTCCCTCATCCATTGCATAAGATTTGGGGTTTGAATTTATAAATGTTTCATTATCCACTTCAGGTCATTTTTCCATTTCCCATTCCCATGCCTCTCTGTGTGCCAGGTCTGTTCTTGTTGTTGGTGTTTCATATCTGCTACCTCCATTAAGTTTGTGGGATCCATTCTCTGGCTTTTGGGGCGGAGGAAGGTCTTGGTGCCCACCTTAGTGAATTCCCTGACAGGGTCATATTTGTACTCAAATAGTTCTACCTTTATGATAGTGGCATTGAACCAAAGTGTGGCCGGTCTGATAGCAGAACTGGCACTTGTTTTTGGCATCTCATCGTATACACTACCCTATCAAGGCCGTGCAGGTGAATGAATCTGGGTAGAGCAATCTTATTCAGTTTCATCCGGGGGGACCCAGTTTGTACAGCGCTTCCACTGTCTGATGGCAGAGGCACTTGTAATGTAATCTCTGGCTTGGTGGAATTCATACTTCACCATAGTATGACAACCTGAATTGGATCGCATTGCATCCACTCCATTGCAGTTGAGTGAGAGGTTCTGGGTAACCACCTTGCCATTTGGTTGGTGTATCTGGTTGGCTCCATTTGCAGATAAATCATAAATACTTGATACATTTGAACTTCTTGCAGTCCAACTTGCCTGGGATCACTGTATATCTATATAGCCCCATTTGGGGACCCAGTGATGATTGGGGGAAGTCCTCCAGCTAGGACTTTGTCTAGTTCTGCAAATTGACAGAATTAAATTGGACCATTCTTCCTCCTCCACTAGTTGTAGATGGACTCAGATAGCATCTTTAAGGTATGATTTCTGTGCCTGGTGATCTGTAAAACCCCTGCTGATCAATTGACAGATGTATTCAATGTGGCTCCCTGCTCCATTCCAGGTGTTGTCCTCAGTATGCGCTGCCGCTGTGCTGTATGATTTTGATTTTGCGTTTGGTTTGGGTACGTCAGCGGGGGTCTTTCCTTTCATAATCCAACTTACTGATTTGTTGAGGCCAAAACCCCTGCTAAGGAACACTTCGAGTTGGTGACTGTTGATACCATGGCGGTTGTTACTTTTAGCCATTTGCACTCCAATCTCCAGGCTCTGCCACTCTAGGGCATCCTTTGGTGAGAACCCCAGTTGGTACATTTGAGAGTGTATTATCGGGCTGCACATTGGGTGGAGATATTGTTGGAGGACCTCCAGCATAATCGAGCTATGCTGACACTAGTCCCTTACAGTAATGCTGTTCCAGCCCCCATCTGTGAATACCCATGCCATTTCCTCTGGAACCCCCGCTTTGAACCATTGAAACACTTCTGAGGGGATGAAGCCTTTGGCGGCATATGGGGCAGCTATCATTGATTCAGGAAGAATTGTTTCCAATCCCAGATAGTTTTGATGCAGATCCCGCTTTGAGCCATTCTCGCCCAAGTCTGGGGTCATGACCCCGTTCATTGCTGTTGCTGCCTGTGGTGAGATCTCGTGCTCCATCCACAGTTGGGCTGATTGGGGGTGAACCCGCCGCATCCAGTCTGCAGCCTCAGCGAGTTTGAGGCGTCACACCAGATTTTCCACTTTGCGATTGGGAATGGGTGGCCTCTGGGGGTTTTGTGAATGCTTGGTCACCCCCAGCTCTGCCCATTCACGCACTAGGTCCATACTGGCCCCCTCTCAGAACTAGTATTTCATCTCCATTGGTGTAAATCTGTTGGTGGACCAGTTGATGGCCTCTTCCAGCGACCAATCATGAAAGGATCCCCCTTTCCACCCCTTTTCCTTTGTCCAGCCCACTTTCATCAGAACTGATGCGGTGTCAGGTGGAATATGGGTATATGACCAGTGTAAGGCCTCAGTTGCCTTGAACCCAGCTGCAATCCACAGTAGTGCCTCCTCTGGGGGGAAGGTAGTGTTGTACCATTCCAGCATGTCCACCGGAATAGAGTGTCTGGCCCATTTGAGGGCTGTAGATACATTTGGGAAATGTCTAGCAAATTCAGCTAAATTTGTTGGGTTAGAGCCCAAGCTCTGTGGCTTGGGCATGTGCTATAATACCCACCTTATTTTTTTTCAACACAGCTGTAAGTTGATGCCAGCCTCCATCGAGCACATCCCTGGTTTAAATCTTTGTGGATGGCAACCTCTATCACCTTATAGTCACAGGGCTTTCATCCACTCCAGGGCATCTTCAGTTCCAAACTCAGGATACCTTGGATATCATGTATTGATTAGAGATTTAGGTGTCGAGCCAGCATTTATGCACTTGAAAAAATTTATGGTCACGCCATATAGCACGATTGCTGGCTTGATTCTTTTAGAGAGACCCACTGAGTTGCCATGTATGGAAACTGGAGGGCCTCCCATTGTTTGAACTTGCAGGTGGACTCGCCTCAGCATGCTAACATGTCCAAATATATTGGTATAAATTTAACTGGGGCCCTGGCTGTCAACTTGACCACTGTTGGGGTTTCTGCCCTTTCCAGTAATACTTTAAGTTTTTTTGCTGATCCATCTTGGGTGTCCAATCCCTCAGATTTAGTCCCCAATATAGAGTCACCCCCACTTTGGTTGGTCCTCAATGGATTGTCTTGGTTTAGTAATTGGATATTTGGGATCAGCCATTGATACATTGTCGAGCTATGGCCCCCTGTCAGAATGCCTTCATTGGGGATTGTGCCCAATTGCATATTGGGCGTTCCGCCCAATGAGATACTTATGCTACTTGGGACCATCTAGTTCTAAAAAAAGAGTACTTATGCTACTAAATCAATTTTGGTCAGGGACCATTCACCCCCCCAACTGGGCTGTTTCAGGATTGGCGTCTGACTTGTTCTTCACCAAATACCTGAGCTGATTTGGTAAGTTTCTCTGTGTTGAAAGAAACCTTTTTATTGCTTGACTCCATTGGTTTGAATTGCCAATTTTTGTTATTTGAATCTGAGTCAGTTTCAGATCCTACCAGTACCTCATCCAGTTTTTTGCTTTATCAGCAAGAGTTTTCTCACCCTGTGAGGCCCCAGTCCCCCCTGCTGAATGAGGTTCACTGGGAAGTATCCCTGACTCCGCTGTTCTTGGCGTCAGGCCTCACTCCTGGAAGGTTGCGCATGTTGTCTGGGTGTTGGTGGGCATCGATCCTAGGGAGTCAACCCCATCATCTGCACTATTTGTTAGGGCTCTGTGACCCATTGACATGTTCGCTCATTTTGTTGTCATTTGTGTCACCAGTTTGTTACTTGGCGCATACATGGTGGAATTATCAGCCCTATTTCTAGTCATTTCAGGGCTTGGGCCAGCGGGAAGGTCAGCAGATGGTTCATCCATCTCAGCAACCTTGGTAGTATTATTAATAAAACTCACTATTGGTGTGGGCAAGTCATCTGTTTCTATGTGCTGCGCACAGATGGGCAGCTAGACTTCCCTACGCTTGGTTGGTTGGCCTTTGTTCACTGCTCTATAAAATTGCAGTTCGTTATGGCAGTTGGTTGCTCTCTCAATTCTTGTTTAATTCACCTTTTGCTATAAAAAGTGATATTTGTGAGAGAGGATTGAGCCTATTATGGTAGAGGAGGTATTTTTAAAATTAATTGGAGTTTAGATTCAAAGTTTTGATTTAAATTAACTTACTAATTAGCCAAATGACCACTAACCACTTAACAAAACCATATAAAATATCAAATCAAACAAATTTAAACTGCTCAGCTGTAACAATATAGCAATACCATTGAAGTATATATAGGATTTTCACTTGTTACATATAAAACTTTTTATTTTACTATTAAAATAATACTTTTTAAAATTCATAAACCTTCTCAGGCATGAACACAACAACTCACCAAAGTTTCATCACAATTGGATGAATGGTATGGGAATGATTTGGGACATACATACACACAGACAGACATACACAAACATTCATTTATATATATAAGACTGGCCAATTCTTACCAATTCACCTAAATAGATTGAGCCTATCATACTCGATAGATTCAGATTTGATAAATTTACCAATTTCATAAAACCCAAAAAGATTGAACCTATCAGATTAGAAAATTTCAGATGTCAGTCAGTCAGTGAGTACGTCAGTTAATGTGTTTTATTAAGTAGATGTCTGGATTGGGTCCAAATGTAAACTATAAGCAACTTAGAATATACAGTGCTGAGTATATATATATATTTTCCCATGTTTTAATAGTTATTCTGCTATTTGGGGTGGAGACAAATCCAACAAAGCAAAGATCATAAAAATTTGTCCAGCCATTCTTGAGTTATAAATGATGTAACTAACACAACTTTGTTGTATATATAGATTGCTCAAATCTATATATATAAATGAATGTCTGTGTGTCAGTCTGTGTGTATGTATGTCCCAAATGCATTCCTATACACTTCATCCAATTGTGATGAAACTTTGGTGAGTTGTTGTGCATGCCTGAAAGGTTTATAAATTTTAAAAATATTATTTTAATAGTAAAATAAAAAGTTTTATATATAAGAAGTGAAAATTCTATATATACTTTGATGGTAATTGCTATATTGTTACAGCTGAGCAGTTTAAAATTGTTTGATTTGATATTTTATATGGTTTTGTTAAGTGTTTAGTGGTCATTTGGCTAATTAGTAAGTTAATTTAAATCAAAACTTTGAATCTAAAGTCAATTGATTTTTAAAAATACCTCCTCTAGCATAATTGGCTCATCTCTCTCTCACAAATATCACTTTTTATAGCAAAAAGTGAATTGAACAAGAACTGAGAGAGCAACCAGCTGCCATAATGATTTGCAATTATATAGAGCAGTGAACAAAGGCTAACCAACCAAGTGTAGGGAAGTCTAGCTGCCCATCTGTGCGCAGCACATAGAAATGGACAACTTACGCATCAGTCATCAGTTCAGCCAAAATGACAAGTCACCTGAGATGGATGAACCATCTGCTGTTGCTTCACTGGCCCAACCCTGACATGCTAGAAATGGGTTGGACAATCCACCTGTCCCCCAAATCCCGGTGACATGAAAAAAAAAATGAATGAACATTCGTGGGGCAGGCCCCAACAAATATGTGAATGATGAGGTTGAAACCCCAGGTTGTGCCCACCCCCAGACGCAAGTGCAACCTTCCAGGAAATGAGGCGATGCTGAGAACAGTGGGTTAGGAAAACCCCCGTGAAACCCCATTCAGCAGGGGGGGTGAAGGGGGAATTCCCAATAACGCAAAAAAACCCGGATGGTATTGGTAGGATCCAAAAAGACCGATTTGAATAACAAAAAATTAAATTAAACCAATGGGGTCAAAAATAAAAACTTTCCGACATGGAAAAATTTACTGAATCAGCTCAGGGTATTTGGGTGAAGAAAAATTAGACCCAATCCTAAAACGGTTGAAAAAAGGGCCCCGACCCAGGGTAACTCATTGGGTGGAACGCCTGATATGAAATTGAGCGCAATTCCCGATGAAGGCATTCTGACAGTGGGCCAAAGCTCAACAATATATTGATGGCTGATCCCAAATATCCAATCACTGAACCAAGCCGATCCATTGAGGACCAACCAAGGTGGGGGTGACTCTATATTGGGGACCAAATATGAGGATTGGACACCTGAAGGGATCAGCAAAAAAACTTTAAGTATTACTGGAAGGGGAAAAACCCTGACAGCGGTCTGACAGCCGGGCCCCCAGTTAAATTTACACCAACCCATTTGGGAAATGTTAGCGCATCAAGGCGTGTCCGCCCATGAGGTCAAACAAAACCCCCCATTTCTGTACTCTATGGCGACTCTTTGGGTCTCAAAAGGAATCAACCAGCCATATTATATAGCGCAGCCATAAATTTTCTGCGGGAATGGCCAAATGCGGGTCAACACCCAAATCTTGTTTGGGCAGTACTTTTGGCGTCCCAAATTTGAACCAAAGTTGCCCTGGAGGGGATGAAAACCCCTGTGGACTACAAGCGATAGGGGCCCACCATCCGCGAAGAAAAACTGGTGGATGCAAAACCCTGGAGGCTGGCATAAACCTTTTTAAATGGTGGAATAAAACAAGGTGGGCATTACACATGCTCTCCCAAGCTGTTGGGAGCTTGGGCCTAAACCCAACAAATTTAGCTGAATCACTAGATTTTTCCCTAAATGCATCTATGGCCCTCAAATGGGCCGAATCCATTCCAGGGGCCCAAACAACACTACCTTCTCCTCGGGGAACCTACTGTGGATCACGGGAAGGCAACTGGGGCCTTCACTGATCATATACCCTATTCCCCTGCCATACATCAGACCTGATGAAAGGGGCTGGACAAGAAAAACGTGGGTGGGGACCCTTTAGGGGTTTGGGGCCCAAAAAACCCCCGGGGCCCCCGCCCCAAAAGGAATAAACGGGTTTTGAGAGGGGCCCGTGCCCAGTGCGTGAATGGGCAAAACTGGGGTGACCAAACCCACAAAACCCCGAGCCGCCCATTTTTCAAAGGGAAAAACTGGCGCAATCCCAACCCACCAAGGCTGCAGACGGATGTGGTGGGGTTCACCCCCCCAAATTTGGGTCAACCGTGGATGGAGCATGAGATCTCGCCACAGGCAGCAACAGCGGGGAAAGGGGTACAACCCAGACTTGGGCCAGTTCAAAATGGGGGTTTTCTTTAAAAATATCCAGGATTAAGCAATTCTTCCCAAAACTGATGATGCTGTCCCATTTCTGCCAAAAGGGTTCACCTCCTCAGAAGCATTTCAATGGGTAAGCGAGGGTTCCAGCAGACATGGCATGGGTATTCCGATGGGGGGTGGGGCAGGGGACTGGGTCAGCGTAGCTCGATTATGCTGGGGGTCCCCCAACAATCCTCCACCCAACGTGCAGCCCAGAATCCACTCTCAAATGGTACTGACTGGGGTTCTCACCAGCAGATGCCCTAGGTGGCAGGTAATCAGAGAGCAAATGGCTAGAAGTATCAACCACCATGGTATCCAGTCACCAACTAAAAGCATTCTTCAGCTGGGGTTTTTGTTACAAATCAGTAAGTTGGATTCTGAAAGGGGCCCCTGCCAAATGCGCAAATAAAGTCGTACAGTGCAGCAGGGGAATACTGAGGACAACACCTGGAATGGGGGGACCCAATTCCATCCATCAATTGATCGGGGGGCACAGATCGCCAGGCCCCAAAAAACATAAAGATGCTATCTGGTCCCCCAAAATTAGTGAGGAAAGAATGGCCCAAAAATTTCTGTCAATTTACCAGGAACTGACAAAGCCCTAGCTGGGGGGGACTTTTTATCACTGGGGCCCCTTGGGATTAAAATATAGCGATACCAGGCGAGTTGGAGCAAAAACTCCTCAAAATTGGCATCAAGTGGGGTTTATCTGCAAATGGAGGCCAAAGCCCCCAAAGGGAGGTGGGCCCCCAGAACCTCCCCCCAATGCGAATGGGAATAGGTGCACAAAGTGATCTGGACCAGGGTTTTTTTACTATGGGGAAGTACGCGAATTTTGACAAGCATAGATTACATCGCTAAGTGCCTCCCCCCCCAGTGGGCGCTGTATGCTGGCCCCCTGGATGAAAAAAAAAACCCTTTCCCAGATTCATCTGCCTGACCAGCATTAGTAGGTTAGTGTATGTTGAACAGGAGGATAAAAAATGTCCCGTTCTGCTATCAACCAGCACACTATGGCAATGCCCCATTGTAAAGGGAAAACTACTTGGGATAAAAATAACCCCATTGGGGGGTTACCAAGGTGGGCCCGTTTCCCCCGCCTGAAAACCAGAGAATGGATCCCTGCCCCGAGGTAGTAGATATGAAATGCCAGTGACAAAATTGGATCTGGACATGGAAGGGGTGGAAGGGAAAAGGAAAAAAACCCCAAAAAGATGAAAAAAACCCTATATAAATCCAAACCCCAAATCTTTTCAATGGGAAAGGGAAAACCCCGGGCCAGCAAAAAGGGAACCCAAGCGTGGATGGTCTGGGAGGAGGAGAGATGGCAAAAACCATATATCACACCCCACCAACCATCGACACCACCAACAATGACCAACCTGACCTCTGTACGTGACTCAATTCACAACCTAGACAACACTAAACCTCATACCCGTGGGTTGGGCAGCCAGAAATGAGGATAGAAACTAAAAATGCTCAGGGGATGGTGAGCATACAAATGAGGAGGAGGAAAATGCACTTTAAAAACTAATAATAATATTGACCTAATTTTTATTTCAGAAACACAAGCTGGTAACCAAAAAGAAATGGTGCCAAGATCAAACTGCAACGCAAAACCATCCGTGGTCCTGCCAGATAGGCTACCAAGCCCTATGGATGGACCACGTGGCAATAGTTGCAATGGACAAGAAAATAGACCTGGAATTTGTGGAAGAAACTCACGCTGGTAGGATCTTGATAGCAACAGCTACAAACAGAGAAACTGGTAGGAGCATACAGGTGGTAGCAGTCTACGCCCTGCTGAAGCTCCACAAAAACCGTATTTTTTGATTTTCTTAGCAAAGTGCCATCTGAAGTGATGACCATAATAACAGGCGACCTGAACTGCTGGACAAATGCGAGTCAGGATACATACCTGATGAGAGAACGCCCCAACAGTAAAGCTGACGAGATGCTCAATTACCTAGTTAAATTGGGGATGTGCCTAATGATTGACAAAGAGGATGATGACCTGGCCAATCTAATGTGGTGGACATATGATGCCGCTGGATCCCCACTGTCAGGATCACAGTTAGACTACATCCTCATATCATCAGACCTCAGGCTGATGACATCCAACAGCGAGGTTAGCATAAATGCCAAAAGTGACCACATGGTCATCCAGGGTGGAGATTGACCTTGATGAACCTCCAAGGAACCATGAGTGGCAATTGGCACCAGCCACGTTGAGGAATGGGGATTGGCGCCAAATGGTAGATGTGGGACTGGATCAGCTAATAGCGCATCTGGACAACTGCCCAGAGCTAGACCCACTAGAAAGATGGACCTGGATCAAAATGAAGATGAAACACAATAGTATGAAGTTTGAAAAAGTGACCTCCTACAAGCAAACAGCCGCCATGAAGCAACTGAAGTCTAAATTAGAAAGCCTGAGGCTCACCCGCTGGGACAGCAAGGACTGGTGGAGCAAGTACTGAACAACGCACAAAAAATATTGGGCTATAATGATGAAACAAGACTCAGAGAGATGGACCAATGCAACTTACCAATATCAGAGCTTAGTGGGGACGATGACCAAAGAGGGCCTTAAACACCTCAAGGAAATCTGAACTAAGGCTAGGGTACAGGAAGTGGAGACAGCGGATGGGGCAGTATCAACAGACCCTGAAAATGATCAAGTGTGAAGTTGAGCTTTTTATGGCGATCTCTTCTGACAGCAAGAAATGAGCAAATTGGTGACAAAAACCCTTATTGACCTGGCCAAGCTGGCACTGGGTGGCTGTACGCTGGAAGATATCGCCAAGCTATCTTCTGAAATCTCTATTGATGAAGTTAAGAGGGCGCTAAAGGAGTCACCAAGAATGAAAGCACCAGGCCCTGACAATATGTGTGCAGAAATATACAGCATATTCTGAGACCACATTGCACCGGAGCTCAAAGCCCTCTTTAACCACTATGGCAAACAAGTTCTGGGAGGAAATGAGACCTGAATTGTACTTCTGTACAAAAAAGGCCTCAAACGCCAACTTCAGAACTGGCACCTGATTGCGCTATCAAACACCAATTATAAACTGCTCACATGCATACTATCTAATCAGCTGATGGCAACAGCACCATGCATGCTCCATAGGGCCCAACATGGTTTCATTAAGGCCATAGTATATGGGACAACATAGGTTCAGTCCAGAGCATACTCCAGGATATGAGGGGTATTGAACAAGGATACCTTATGTTCCTCAACATGGAAAAGGCGTATGACCAAGTAGCGTGGTCATTCTTACATGAGGCACTGAAGGCAGTCAGTATCCCTGACATGTTTCAGACATGGATAATGACACTATACTCAGGTCTGGTAACAAAGGTTATGGTCACAGATGGCACAACCAACGAAATCTCTGTTGGGCAAGGTCTCCACCAAGGAGACCCCATGTCACTGATACTCTTCAACTTTGCAGCTAACATTCTACTGGCGGCAGCGGACATGAAGCTTCAGGGTTTAGTCCACCCTAACCAAATGCCACTGAAGATGCTAGCATTTGCAGATGATACAGTTGTAGGAATAAGCTCCTCGACTGACCTCCAGGGCGCCGAGGATCTATTAAACCTTTACCAGCTTGCATCAAATGCAAAAATAAATTTGGCAAAAACCTCAGTGATGAGGGTTGGCAACCTGAACTTCAGCCCACCAACTGACACAACGCCAATTATGAGCTCCCAGACAGTCCAATACCTCAGGGATACTCTTCAATGACAAGGGACCAGCTGTACTGGAGACCAAACAAGAAGTATTAACAAGCTTATCATTCCAAATGTCATGCTGGAAAAGCGCCAGACTATGCCTCAAGGAGAAAGTGCAGGTGATAAATGTCTTCATCTTCTCAAAGCTATGGTATGTTGCTCACATGCTGCCAATGAGCCCAAACCTAGAGAAGAAAATCAGGTCAATGCTCCAAACTTTCCTGTGGTTCAAGGCAAAGGCAGCACCAATTCCACTGGAAGCCCTGTCAAAACCAAAGAACAAAGGAGGCATGGGCCTACTGGACTTTGAATCTCACGCCCAGCGCATATGGGGGAAGTCATTTCTGAAGCTAACACAGATGCACATGCGCTGCCTGACTCTAGCATGGGGTGTGAACTGGGCAAGAGCCTAAGACCTCCAAGAGCCAGTCTCCCCCGTTCCCAAAACTGGGGTGCAATCCGCCCACCCACCCACTAATCCTTAATGACTGACCTACCAAAGGCCACGACACCAACTGTTGAGGATTTGAGCTTCTCCCCTGATGGCTGGTTTGTTGCTTGGTGGAAACTGCAGCTTCAAGCATCTATTGTGTGAGGACAATAGATAGGATGGTGCTTTAAATTTATGATATAGCTTTTCTGGTAATACTTCAATTGTATATACCCAGTTATTTCACTTGGAAGATGGCATGCTGCCCTGATCCTACTGATCCCAAGTGAAAATTAACTTTAATATAAAATAAAGTGATAATGCAAAAAGTTTATAAGATAAATTAGAAACTTAATCCAGAAGTTAAAGGATGATTTTATTAGTGTAAATGCAAGGGTTATTTATAGGGTTTGATGTTAACCATATCTTACCCATGACACCTTACTTTCAGTGACCCTTGGCTATATAAAAGTTTATAATGATATCTACAAATATTTTGACTCAGGGCATCATGCTCAGCCTCAGAGTTGGAGTAAATACCATCATCATCCTTGAGATGGTATTTCATCATATCTTCAAAATAGCTGAACCAATTCACTTTTATGTGCAATTGGCAGCACATACCAAGGTGATTTGTATCACTAATTAGTAATTAATTTGATTGAAAACTCGACTGACATTAAAAACTAATTTTGATATAGACTAACAAAGCCTATGTTCCCAAGTCATTAAATCAAAACTAAAATTTAAGTTTGACCATACCAACAAAGCCCTCAAGCCTATGTCATCATAGTTGAATATAATTAAGTGAAATTGCTAGGCTGCAAGTCCCAAGTTCAGATACTTAGGATACACCTGAACCATAATTGTTGATATTGAATATCCAATAATTAGGTCCAGTCAATTCCTCAACACCAACTACCTAACAAAGGAGTTGATTTCAGGCCTGAACACCCACTTGGTTACAGCCAAACAGTGGTCAGTACTATAGCAGATCCTTAATTGGGCATTCAAATTGGGAAAGCACAGCAGGCTGGATTACCAGCACAAAGAATGCCCCATATACACTGAACCAGAAGCAGACATAGCATATCACTATTATGAATGCACCATGTCTAAAAAATACTGGTCCACAATATGATATATCCTATCAGGCAATCATTCACCTCTGGGTATATATCTATTGCAGGACCTGTTCTTTACAAAAACCCTGAGAACAGCTCCAATCTAACTACAAGCCTTCATTTACCATCATTGTGTATGGGTAATTCACTGTGCGCTCATCACCAAGGTTATGAGTAACAAGTGCCCCCATCACAGAGGTTTGGTATTGAAGACCATTTGGATTATCTCTGATCAGCTCCACCAGATCCCAAAATTCTCGTGCATAATCCCTGGGGGTTATAAGGCCATGCATTTAGCTTTCCCTGCTGGATCACTCATTGCATGTGATAAAGCTACTAATAGTCTGAGAATAGTATGGCCTGTAAGCCTGCCACTGCTAGAACTGTGGCTAGCGATGGTGATCACCGATCAACAATGGTCGGAGGTGCTAGAACTCTAGCGGCCCAAATCCCTGGTCTTTTTTTACCCTCAGCCAAATCACCTGTATTCCACCCTCTCCTCTTACTTTCCCTTAAAATTCTATTTTAATAAAGTATGGAGTTTTCAAAAAAAATCTAGCATAATCAGCTCAGCTTTTGGCTCTAAACTTCAACTCTATAAAAGGTCAGTTGTTCGAATCCTGGCGTAATCTATATATATAAAAGCAAATGGTATGTGTGTGGTGTCCAGCCATAACTAGAGCATGTAGAGCTTTGAAAATTTGGCTATGGATGGACGGGAGGGGGTCCGTGTGCACCTCGAAGCCGGATTTTTATTTTATTCGAGGTGGGCCAACCTGGGGACGATACCGCACCGATTAAGGGAAATCGAATGAATGGGAAAGGAGGATAAAATCCGGAAAACCTCCACGCGCGACGTATGATAGGCCAGGAACTCCATGGACCCCTTTGCTATTCGCTATCTTGGTTCGGGGCATTGGTGCGCAACGCCAACACAGTCATAGTCGTCCCCTACCCAAAGTTCCAGTACCGGAATCGAACTCGGGAAGCAGCGGTAGAGGTCCTTTTCTACCACTTGGGTATCCTCCCCTGATTCAGTATAATTTGATTACTTAATTTTATCGATAACCATCTACAAATATAAAAAATATAAGATTATCAGATGAACTTTAAGCCCACAAACAAATCTGTGTTAAACTGGGTATCAACAAAAATTAATCTTAAATTTTATTTACAGAAGAATCAGTATGTTAATTTGTTTATATAGATGCATTATCCCGAGCAAATAACCAAAAATCACCAAACTTGGCACAAGTATTCTATAAAGTTTGAAAACGGAATGCTAATATGTAATTATTTAATATAATCATATAAATTTAAACATCAGTTCTATATAAGATCTAGAATGTATATTTCTAATGGTAATTATATAGCAATTTGGCTGTGTATTTTCATATTCATTTAATTCAATAGTTTCATAGGCTTTAATGTTTAGTTGGTAGTTTTTGGCTGTTTTGTAAGTTCAATAATTGGTTTTTGCTGAGTGGTGGTTTATTTTTTGGTTGATTCGATAGGCTCAATAGTTTCAGATAAGAGATTGATGGTTTAATTAATTTGGCAAACTTAATTGATTTTAGCTAAGTGGTTGGAGGTTGGAATATTTTATAAGTTTAATGGTTTCTGAACTTATTGATAGCTATCTACCAATATAAAAGCTAAAATAATTTAGAATCTGATTGATTTGATAGGTTTATTTTATTTGGCCGAGTGGTTGATGGTTTTTGGTCGAATCGATAGGATACAGTTTAGCTTTGGAGGTAATTAGTTATTGGTTGATTTGATAAGATCAGTTAGTTTTAGCCGAGTGGTTGGTCTTTTTGGTTGCTTCGATTGAGCAATTAGATTTAGCCGAGCAGTTAATGCTTAACTATATATAAAATCTAAATTAATCAATTCGAATCACCTGAAATTCTATAGAAACCGTAGCGAAGCACGGGTAACTCCGCTAATTTTGAATATAAAGATGTTTCGGGTAGCAGTTTGACGTTGTCTGATTCGATAGGTTTATTTTATTTGGCTGAGCGGTTGCTGGGTTTTGGTCGAATCGATAGGGCACAGTTTAGTAATGAGGGTGATTAGTTATTGGTTGATTTGATAAGTTCAGTTAGGTTTAATTGAGCAGTTGGTGGTTTTTGGTTGAATCGATTGAGCAGTTGAATTTGGCTGAGTGGTTATTGATCTATAGTATAAAAACTAAATTTATAAATGTGAATATCTGAGTTCCTATAGACACCGTAGCGAAGCACGGTATAAGCTAGTCATAAAATTTAATGAATAACTTGGGTATAAGAACCTTGGCGAGTAGTATTTAAAAACCAAATTGTCATAACACAAATACGAATCAGAATTTATTTCGGAGGCTGGCCACACCTCACCTTCAAATGTCCGGAATTCGCTACCCCCACGACACCGGGCGGGGCGGAGTTCTGCTTTTCGATTAAAATTGCAGAGGCTCACAATCCCTTATCATCGCTTATGTACCTATCTAAGTAAAGCTTTCTTGAAACCATTTGCCAGGGTATAGATTGTTATTAAAATAGACATCAGCCTGATCGGAATATTGAAGCTTGAGGGTTTATGATATTCGCCTAAAAACCTTTTTTACCACACCATCCTTACCTAGCGTCGAGAGTCTTAAAGATGGGCGTCCCGGCATTTTTCATGTGGCTCAGCAACAGGTACCCCAAGATCATATCGCGAGTGGAGGAGGAGCTCCCACACGACGTCAACGGCATTACCGTCCAACCCGACATCTCCGCCCCCAACCCGAACGGGTTCGAGGTGGATTCCCTCTATTTGGACATGAACGGGATCGTCCACCCGTGCTGCCACCCCGAGGATAAACCGGCCCCGGAGACGGAGGAGGATATGATGCTCGAGATCTACAGCTACCTCGACCGCATAATATGTATGATCCGCCCCCGTAAACTGCTGTACTTGGCGATCGGTAGGTGTATTTTACCTTTGGCTTGGCAGGCCTTGGACTACGGCTTGGTTGACGTTGCACCGTCCTAACGTTTTGTGTAAGATGGGGTGGCCCCGCGCGCCAAAATGAACCAGCAGCGGTCTCGCCGCTTCCGCGCCGGCCAGGAGTCGCGGTTCAAGAAGCGGGTGGAGGAGGAGGAGCACGCCAGGCTTGCAGGTAAATCTTTACCCCGCCGTTGGTGCCCGCTGCCAAAGGCCTCACCCTCTAATTTTAGAGTTGGGCGGCGTGCCCGTCCCGGAAACCAAACCCGGTTCGACTCCAACTGCATCACCCCAGGTAAGCTTTTGGGCGGCTGGCCCATTTGAGCCGTTCGTGGTAGCCCTAGTTTAAGTTTTCCATCATTACCGCTCGCTTGTGATTAACTCGGGGCGCATTTACCTATCGACTCGAGTGCAGCTATAACTTTTTCTTTCTATAAAGGGACCCCATTAAATGGACCTGTTGTCCAACTGCCTGAAATACTACATCGCAGAACGGCTAAACAACAACGCTGGTTGGAAGGATGTAGGTATCGAGTGGAACTCGCTTCTGCTTCATTCGTTGGCTGGGTTCTAACTGCGTTTTAGCTGAATGTTATCCTGTCGGATGCCAGCGTCCCCGGAGAGGGGGAGCACAAGATCATGGACTACATCCGCCGGATGAGAAATTCCCCTGGACACGATCCCAACACCCAGCATGTCCTTTATGGCCTTGTAAGCGTTGGGGAGCTTGGTTGCTGACTGGTATAGGATGCCGACCTGATTATGCTGTCGCTCGCCACGCACGAGCCGCGCTTTAAGGTGCTTCGCGAGGAGGTTAACTTCCGGAACTCTAAGGGCTCCGGCTGTTCCAAGTGCGGCATACGGGGGCACCACGCCCGCGATTGCCGCAAGACGGAGGCGGAAGTTTTTGCCATCCGGGCCGCCTCGGCTCAACCGAGCCAGAAGCCCTTCGTGTTCCTGCACGTGGACGTGCTGCGGGAATACCTCGAGGTGGAGCTGGAAGTACCTCGGCTCAACTTCCCCTACTGCTTGGAGAATGCTATCGATGACTGGATCTTCCTCATCTTTTTTGTGGGCAACGACTTCTTGCCGCACCTGCCGTTTCTCGAGATCCGCGAGGACGCCATCTCTAAGCTGATCGCCATGTGGAAGAGTTCCCTCACGAGATGGGCGGCTTTATCACGAAGGACGGGGAGGTCAACTTTGAGCGCTTCAAAACGATCCTCGCCCAGCTCGCCAAAATGGAGGATCGCGTGTTCAGGACGCGCGCGCAAAACGAGCCCCACCCACCCAGGCAAATCGCCGGGCCGGAGCCCGAGCCATCCGATACCCAGCCGGGGCAGAAGCGCAAGCTTACGGAGGATAAGCCTTCAGCAGCCAAGTCGCGCGCGGTGAAACGCTCCAAGAAGGACTGTAACGGCCTCGACCCCGCGCACTTTCGTTTTCACGAAGATGAGTTGGAGATATATTTTGGCCAACCCGGGTATGAGGAGCGTTATTACGTGTCCAAGTTCAACGCGAAGCCTGATGACATGGAGTTCCGCAAGAAGGTGGCCAAATCCTATATTGAAGGCCTCACTTGGGTGCTACGCTACTACTACCAGGGGTGCTGCTCGTGGGGATGGTTTTATCCCTACCACTACCCACCCTTCGCCTCCGATTTCCTAAGGGTTGATAACTTTGAGTTTGAGTTCGAGCTCGGTGCGCCGCTCAGGCCCTTTGAGCAGCTTATGGGGGTGCTTCCCGTCGATTCTAAGCAACACCTCCCCGAACCTCTGCATTTCCTTATGGAGGATCGTGAGTCGCCCATCATTGACTTTTATCCTCTCGAGTTCACGCTTGATCTCAACGGGGCCAACAAGCTATGGAAGGCCCTGGCTCTCTTGCCCTTCATTGAGCTGGATCGCCTTCTACGGGCTGTTGAGCTCATTTACCCCAAGCTCACCCCCGACGAGCACCGCCGCAACTCGTTTGGCCACGATATCATTTACATCAAAAATACGAATCCCTTTCAGGCGCAGGTGCAGCCCCTCTACGACGGTAAGCCTGTCACGTCCCCAATCGCCATCGATCCCGTGCTCAGCAATGGCATCTCGGGGTTTATCTCAAAGGACCCCGACTGCAAACCCCATGGCATCAACCGCTCCCCCTACCTGGCAAGGGTCCACAGGACCTTTTGGATGACCTCTCCTTAAGCGCGCGCTACACCCTGCCCAAGTTTCCCGCCGGCTTTGTTTTCCCCACCTCCCTCAAACCGGGTGCCACCCCCGCCCCACCCAAGCTTCACGCGGGGGACAAGGATACCGTCCGCAACGGCGGCACCAGGAATTTCGGCCGCCACGACTACCAGCGCCACGAGTACTACCGGGGTCGGGAAAACTACGAGCACAAAACCTACCACGACTTGGTAAAGGACGGCTTCATCGTTGGCGGCGACGCCCCCGCAAACTATCAGAACTTCTACCCGCAGGGTGGCCACCTCCAACGCGGTGGCTATCCGAACCCCGGCCAACGGGGTAGCTATCAGGGGCAAGGTCAACCCGCTGGCTACCAAGGCCACCGTGGAGGGTATACCCAAGGCCACCGCGGAGGGTATCAAACCCAGGGCCATCGCGGGGGCTATCAAAACCAAGGGTATCATGGTGGGTATCAGAACCAAAGCCATTACGGTGGATATCAAGATTATGGCCAGCGTGGTTATCCAAATCAGAATCAATCCTTTGGCCATCAAACCCAAGGCCAAAGATATGGTGGGTTCCAAGCTAGTCAAAGGGGCGGATACGCATCCCGCGGTGGCCATCAACCACGGGAAGGTTCGGGTCCCTACCAGCCTCGCACGTCGCGTCCCCCCGTCGTCGTTGCTTCCGGTAGCAGACCCGTAGGTCCGCGTCCCCCCGTAGTGGTTGCTTCCGGTAGCAGACCCGTAGGCCCGCGTCCCCCTTTCCCTCCCAATCAGGGGTATCCTCCAAGAGGCGGGCGTGGTGGCTATTATCCTTAAGATAGAATTAACTTTACCTTTCTCGTCGACGCTAATAGAGTTGCCAATTCGTGAGGTCAACCCTTAATAAAACATAAGAGCGCTTTGATGGGTGTCCACCGCTGATCTGCCTATAACTTGTACTGTCAAATGTTTACCGTTGCCCCTGATAAACTTGTTCCGAAGGTTTGCCCCATTGACATCTGGAATTTCGAATAAAGGTTTGATTCCAACTCACAAAACTGGGTTTAAATACCAAAGGCCAAGTATCAGCTTAACGATAAGTTGGTACCCTCAACTTTAAACCCTTAAGGACTTTTCAGCTTCTAAACTCTAGATCCTCCCTTGTTAGATGACATAAAGTTATCTAAAGTTCCAACCCGTATACTAGAAGGTTCATATAATGGATCCCATCAATCAAAATCGTAAGCTACGGTTTGAGCCCAATTGACGAACAACTCTGATCTGTAACGTGGTGTGCCCAACCCGAGGAAATATCCAATAGTTTTAATTTTTAAAGCGATTCTTCCACGGAAGCTTGACAACGAATCAAATGGATTGGAACTATTGGGCTAGTAGATCTTAATGTTGATACCCTCATAGTGGGGCCCATTACTGGGGGGTATGCATGTGGATCGCGTGGTAAATATAAAGCTTCAATGGGTACTAGTGAGGTTCCATGGGTATTATAAACCGGCGCTAAGGTTACATTGGGTACTTACATGGGGGCAAAAAATAGGGCATCTCTATGGGAACTATAATGCAGTTTGGTTACTTAAAGCTAAAGGTTCAAAGTAAAGAGTAACTGATTGGTCATATCTGAATATGCAACCCAGTAGGTTTAGTTCTGGAAATTGTGCAGTTTAGATTATACATCAAGATCATTTGGCCCGTTGATCTTTAAGAGAAACCATCTTTATAATAAACCTAAAGCAATTTGGTAGTATATCCAACCTAATATGGTTGATTGTCCATACTATACAACCCTTTTAAGGCTAAGATGTAGGTTATTCACATTATAAAGGTTTTAAGTTACATCATGTTGGTGCATAGAAAATCTAAATCAACTTATATACTCAACATAAAAAACTAGTTTCATTAGCTTGTATGGAATTCCCTTTAATTTTACGGCATCTAGATACTTTACCATCAACCCATCAATGGTCTTTGCACCAAGGTTGGCAGGTTTTAATTGTTACAGTAAGGTCCATCTTCTCACACCATGTGTGGCATAGTAACCGCTTGTAAAAATCTAGGGGGGATGGGGTTAGAAGGTGTTGCAATTACAATATGACTGGATGATAAGCCTGAAACAGCAAGGGCGGATTGAAAAGATCCACCAAACATGATATCAGTTAAGATTATTTGAATGCCTCGAGATGAGGCAATATTGGGATATAATGGGTTATTATTGGATCGCCTTCAAATAAGGCAATAAGGTGATAAGGCAATTTCAACCTTCAACAAATATGAATTAGTTTGCCTCAAATTAGGGTGATAGGGAGCTGATGAATAACAAGACAAACTGAAGGAGAATCAGCGGAATAGAATAGTCCAAGCTATGAGAGCAGTATCATATGAAGCCACTGTATATAAGAAAGATGGGCAATTGATAAAGTTAAGTTGTTAATAACAGGAAGAAAATGGAACAGCGAAAGGCTGCTGTATTTACTAAAGTAAATAAAAAACTGGGGCAATTGCTCCTAATTTTTAGTATAGTTCTAAGTGTGTCTTAAGGACCAATGATCCCCACATCATCTGTCCATTGCTCAGTGGGTTTGAACTGTGCAAACTTTACAGCAGATCCCAACCATACTGCCCAAAAAAACCATAACAGTGGAGCTCACTACAGGGGGGCCATTGATCAACCACTAAAAACTCAGAATCTCCAGTCATCAGCTATGTCTCATAAAGCCTGCATTGCTGGGGAATATTCACAAAACGCTGCACCAGCAGATTATGAGGAACTCAAACTCACCTTAGATACAGTGCTTAAAAAACAGGATGAACTTCTTCAAGAGTGAAATGCCATTATGCACCAGCTTGACAGCACGTTTAGCCAAATGCAAATTCTGAGACAACAAAACAAGAAACTCGCTAATTGGTTGGTTGATACAACCAAATGGCTGCAGTACGCAGAGTGGAAATTGACCAGTACCTTCCAGTCCTCTCACTGGGAAGAGGGCAGATGACAAGGGGGCACCATATAAGGAGGAATATGACACTGGTTGGAGCTACTACACCCAGGATGGTAGCTCTGAATATGAGTATGAGTCAGAGTGCCAATTACCTCAAGTGATGGTGGTGCTTCCCATGGCAGAAGGCCATGCTACCCCCAAAGCAGCAGACATCTCAACTTCCACTGGACCAGCTTCTCATCGAGAAACCACTTTTGGATCTTGACCCATTCCTCAGTATGCCCCAAAAAGCCATGAACAAGATGAGGAAGTCAATATTGAGAAACTGCCCCATTTTGATTGAAATGGGAATATCCATGGTTTTTTCATATGGTTTGAATTTGCAGCAGAAGGTGCATCCGATTGATGGAAAGCCAAACTGTTGATATCTGCCTTGGATGTTGGAAGTGCCAATCAAGTCACCTGTTACCTCTCAAGCAGCTCTGTTACCTATTGGGATGTAAAAGATACCATGCTTCACCTGTTTGGGGGCACCTTAAAGATGTCACAGCAGAAGGCAGAATTCTTATCAATTGGACTCTGCCATAACAAGACTCTCATGAAGTTTGCTGATCGATTTATTATGGAAGCTTGTGTGCTGATTGGTGCAGGATACTTAGCAGAGGCTGACATGTGCATTGCCATAACCTCCGTGGTGAAGCCATACTGAGAGCTTCACAGTATCATTTTACTGATTCTGAATGATGACATTCCCCTGCTTAAAATTGTACAGTTTTTGCATCACATATCCCCCAACTTTCCGCTGCCAAATATGGAATGGAAAACTATTACCTCTTCTGTACCCTTTTATTCAGGAATACACTCAATTGACTCACATTCTGCCTAGCAACCCTTGGCCTTACTATTATTCTGCGCCTCATCCTCAGCCAAATTATTCTCAACAGTTAAACTACTGCCCTGGGGCTGTTACAAAAATTGTCAGCAACCTAACTACTGACCAGGACCTAGTTACGCTGAACGTCAGCAATTGTCTTACTGACCTGGCCCTAGTTATGCTGAATGGCCCCAAACTTTCCAACCTGGACCCTCTTATGAAAATCAAGGACGTGGCTCTTATGGGGTTAGCTGCTATGAATGCAGCCGCCCTGGCCACTTGGCAATTTTCTGCCATAACTGCAGTGTGCACTACATACACCAAGGTCAATACTACCAGGGAAAAGATGGAGTGGAGTAGATATGGGACTCTTTACCTCTGCAATCCCAACCCCAAACGTCCCTGAATCAATAGTAGTATATCCCATGGAAGTCCCTCAGTATGATGATAGAATTTTATTCTAGCAGCCAGTTGGAGAAATGAACGTAGTGACATGAGCTCAAGCCAAGGATGCAGCAGATGAAGGACCTTTGGAGCAACTGAAGCTGTACGCATGCCAAATGCTTGATAAAGCTTTCTTGGACAAGCTGGATTCTTCTGCAGATGCACCAACTCTTAAAAGAGTAAAAGTTGCCCTTCTGGTAGATGCCATTGTCAAAGAATATCCCAAAGTTGGTGAGGGGATAATGAGTTTTCTTGAAAACAATTATCCTGTAAGTGTCCATGTATTAAACATTCATTATTCTTCTTATTCTGAATGTATGTACTGTGATAATTTTGTAGCAAAAATAGAGTTTGTGCTATAATAGCTACAGGCGCTCCAGTCAAATAGTTTTCACTAAGTTGATACAAAAGTTAATTTTAAAGCCTGATGTGGACCATCAAATGGTGTATGGGACTGCTGGAGCAGAAAGCACCATCTCTGAGGGAGCGTACAGTGCGCTACCTTTGCATTTTGGGTCCATTGTCATAGTAGCTCTGGCAATTGTGCTACTAAACAAAAATTACAACTTGTTAATTGGAACCACTTTCCTGCGACATTTTGGGGCTGTCATTGATATGATGGAGGAGACCCTTCCCATTTTGGGACAGCAGATCCCAATTTACTTCACCTCTAGTGGAGTGCCAAGGAATCTGGTGCACATGAGACACATCAACCTTGCATATAGTGACAGGGTGATGTTAGTTCACTATCATTGACTAAAAACAAGACTTGGCCCCTTTCCCACCAGATATATGAATATCAAGGGATTACTCTCTAAGCTGTTGTGCCTATATCTATTCCTTCTGGACACCAAGTTCTAGTGAACGCAAGTTAGAGGTGGAAGTGCCTGCTGGGCTCTATGGGGAAGTCATTGGGCTCTATCGGCAAACACAGCTTAAGCCTCATGTGGCTCCAGGGACTATACTTCCAGACCATGGGGATATTAAGGTTTTGTTACCAAAACTCCATAATGAACCAATGCAAATCTTCTGATACCAAATAGTAGCATATTTAGACTTGGACCTAATAGAAGAAGTTCTTCAAGTTCATGATTTCAGTTTGTTAGATGGATTTGGTCTATCAGTCAAGGCACCAGCTGGTGTGATGACAGTGGTACCACGGAATAATTTAATAGGGCTATCAGAAGAACAAAAAGACCAAGTGATAGCTTTATTTCAGAAGTATAAGGAGATTTTTGCTGTCAATGATCACGATTTAGGGTGTGCTTGGGGGTGGTCCATTGAGTGGACACAGGAGATCATCCCCCATAAGGTCTCAGCTGATCCACCAATTGAGGGAACTGGAAGATGTTGTCACTGAGAAAATTGATAAGTTGCTGGATTAAGGGATGCTAAAACTGTCCAAGAGTCTGTGGGATTTGCTCATTCTGATTGTAAAAAAAAGAATGGCACCAACCACATAGTAATAGACTACTGGAAGCTCAAAAGTATTACAAAAAAGGACTTGTACCTCTCGCCACAGATCAATGATGCTTTGTATTGCTTAGGGGGAGCCCGTTACTTCTCAGCGATGGACTTGATATCAGGTTACTGGGAAATCAAATTACCCACAGCAAAACAAGAAAAATGCGCCATAATAACATTCAAAGCCTTTTCCAACTGACTCAGATGGCTCAAGGGCTGTGTAACGCCCCAGCTACAAAACAACGAGCCATGGACGCTATTCTCAGTGACCTAAAGCTGTCATGTGTTCTCATATAACTTAATGATTTTTAATGTCTTCTCTTGAACCTTTTTGGAGCACCACAATCATCTAGAAGCAGTATTCTGCTGGCTTGCTGAGGCAAACATCAAAATTAAGCCTTAATATTGTAACTTCTTCAAAGATCAGTTGGAATACCTGGGGTTGGGATTTTTGCCCGTATTCCCAGCCTGCTAGATTACCTGGTATCGCTAGGGGAAAATTGCCTAAGGCGAAGTGAATCAGAAATTGGTTGGCCCAAGTTTTGGAGTAACTACATTCAGGGGATTTTGGGATATTCACCTGGTCATATCTGTTGAGGATTGATCCAGATGAATACCTAAGATCTCATTGGGTGGAGTGGCCAACAAAATAGGGGCATCTGATAGTGATTAACTATCAGGTGTACCAATTGGGATCAGTCAGGTTTCATCACCAACTGATTGGGAATGAATAGTAAGTTGTGAGGCGAATGATGCCACATGCAACTAGTGAATCAATCGGTTGGTGAAGTGTCCTTCCATAATGGGTAATAAGTCCCATTACCTAAGCAGGTCACTTGCCAATTATGGTTGGTTCACTTGGATTGAGAGGAAAATGTTAGGGACACGTTTTCTGACTCTTTCCGTTTGAGTTCTTGAGGATGTCCAACAACGGAATCCTAGCCAGGATGGGGAAGACCATCGCTGCCAAAATGAGAAAGGGTGATTCAATGGCAACGGCCGCCGTTTTATCAAAGAAGTGTCAACTGAGGGTTAGACATCTGAGTCCCCTACTATATAATTCCCTAGGATTTACTATAATAAACACATTATTATTATTATTGACATTATTATTATCTATGAAAGTGATATACTTTACAGTAAATTATCAATTTGGTGTATAGTTAGACTATCAGCTTCTATTGTGTCATTCTATCTTAAGTATATTATTGCAGAAGGCAATAATTGGAAGACTCTCAGAGAGAAGAGTAAAGATCCAAGTGGGGATCTAGAGATTAAGGAACCACAATCAGGGATAGCTGCCGACTGTGTGTTGGGCTGAAAGGACTGTCACCAGGGTATCTTAACAAAGATCAGGTGGACAAGAATATAGGGAACGAATCACTATGAGTATGAATTACAGAGTATTTAATCAGAAGTACTGGCTGAAGCGTTGGGCCTAATAATAGTTCAATCTCAACTATGGATAATAGTCACCATACTATATTAATTAATACATTCTATACAACGTGACAAAGTGCATGAGGAAATCAAACCTGTGCAGTAAAAAGGTTATTGGGTTGACGGCCAATAATCAACCACTTAAGTAAATTTTTACAAGTTGGTGCTCACTACAGGGGTAGTTGAGTAAAGAATCTATTACAATGTCATATAAAGAAGAAATATGCAAGCTGTGGACTGAGATCGCCACTGTGAATCAGAATGCCTTAAACTCAGTGGCTCATCAGGAGTTTGCAGCCTTGGAAGAACAAGTCGCTAAGGTGGAGGAAGGTAGAAAATGTAGAACTGCAGGAATGAGTTACTTGGTGTAGCCAACTGCAGGAATGAGTTACTTGGCAAAGTAATCTCATTGAAGAAGGAAGTAGGGGACCTCGTTGGAGAGGTCCTATACCTGAAAATGGAGCAAAAAGTGGATCGCATTTGTTTAAGAAAATTTGGTGCAGATATTGAGAAATTGATTAAAGAAGTAGAGGACTTGAAAGCTCACAGATGTGCTTGTGAGCCTAATATGGCCAGCGATGCCAAAGAGAGAAGTCCTTGAATGATACCTGGGAAGCCAGATACCCCAAGAAATATGCCACCTGCCTTTAATGCCATTTCTGAGATGATGCCCAAAGTCACTCCACAAGCTAGCTGAGTAGCCAAACCAAGAGAATCAGACCAAAATGACTTGAAAGAATTTAGAGCAACGCCAAATTGCCAACATTTCATCAGGATAATGCCCCAGCATTTTTCTGACTGTTTGACATGACTATGAATGGCTATGGAGATCGTCAAAAGGCGTTGATGGTCATGAACTGCCTGGACACCATCTGTCAATACCTAGTGTTACCCCACCTGGAGGGGGACAGCTGGTCATTTGCCGAGGCAAAAGTGACCATCATGAAGGAGCTCAGGAGTCCAACCCACATGTCAAAATGCAAGCAAGAATTTATGGGAATTCAGTTCCATAAAGTTGAGTCTCTTGCTAGCTTCGTGGATCAATTTTACCAGGAGTTGCAGATCCTGGACGGAGCAAAAGTATTAGATGACTTTGATGCTAGAATCGCTTTGCAAGCATCCCTTCAGCCCTATCACAATTTGCATCAAATGATGTCTTCTGTATTCATGATGGAGATAACTAACTTGCAGATGATAGACAACTTAAAGATTTTGAGAGTGACGTTCAATGCCCCAAATAGAAGCTTCAAGTCAAATCTGGTATGAAATCTGAATCCCACGAAGGGAAATGAAGGAGCAAAGGAGGCTACCAACCAAACTGTGCCATGAAATAAGCCCAAAGAATTCAGATGGTTAAGCAAGAAAGAAAAGGTCTGCTATCAGTGTGGTAGGAAAGGACATTTTGTCATACACTGCAAAAAGCTGAAGGATCTGATTAACGTGGTCCAGGCCAAAGAGACAGCAGCTGCCAAAGATTCAGGAAAAGTGCCCACTGCCTAGACCAGGAACAGTCTAGAGTGGCGGAGAAACCTGTTCCTCCCAATATCATGAATGAAGAAATAAACATTAGCGATCTGTTTGTAGATGATGAGCAGGATCAGCTATACCAAGTGGTCAATATGGATGTGAATGCCGTGACCAGAGCTGGGGCGAAGAATATTGACCCTGAGATAATTCAGGAAGTTGCCCAGTCGTACGCCTGACAACTGGTGGAGAAGGTTTGAACTGCAGTGAATCCTGAAGAGTTATCAGACATTTGTTTAGATGAGGCCAATCTATCTATCCCCCTCGGCATGATAAAGAATTTGTTTCCTATATCAG
Organism: Massospora cicadina; assembly: GCA_022478985.1. Classification (NCBI taxonomy): domain Eukaryota; kingdom Fungi; phylum Entomophthoromycota; class Entomophthoromycetes; order Entomophthorales; family Entomophthoraceae; genus Massospora; species Massospora cicadina. Next base: position 42,911 of record JAKSZP010007060.1, on the reverse strand, counting down.
CGCAGATTATTCACACCTTAGATTTGGCTAATAACACCACCATTCACTCAGTAAATACTATATTACAATACTCTGAGTGTATGTATATAGATATTCAAGTGAAATGAGTGAGGGTGAGGGCAATTGTTGACAGTGGAGCGCCCATCAATATTGTGTCAACCAAGATGGTGAAGAGGATGAAGATCTTACTGGACTTGGAACACAAGAGAGAATATGGAACAGCTGGGCCAAACACCACCGTTTCCTGTAAAGCGTATAATGTGCTACTACAATTTGGGTCATTGGAGGTATCTGCGCCAGCGATAGTTTTGGCAAACCAAAACTACGATATCCTGATTGGAACAGAGTTTCTAAGGAAGTATGGAGTTAAATGTAACTTTGAGAATAGTACGTTGACCATCCTGGGTCAGACGTTACCATTGGTATACCAGAAGGATGGTAAAGATCTGTTGAATCGGAGAAACAATTTCATTAATCTGATATACAATGACGGCATTGTACCAATTTGATACCAATTAGTTGGTAGGAAGCAACGTGAGATGCCAGTGGAAATCCTAGGAAACTGGGGAATTCCATTAAGGATCAAGAAAGAGAGGACCATACCAGCTGGATTGCAGATAATAGTTGACACAGGGTTGACTTTGGAGATTCCGGAGCTGTTGTATAGGGAAGTCAGAAGCCCCTGGAAGAAGTCCAGAGTGGAGCCATGGGTGGCTCCTGGGATAATAATGCCATGCCATAGAGAAATACAAGTTCTCCTGGTGAATTTGAGCGGAAAACTGATGAAGATCAAGAGGAATCAGATCATCACATTTATTCATTTGATCCCAATGGCCAAATTTGGACAATTCCATAATTTTGGGTCTCTTGATGAAATGGGATTACCAGCTGGGGTAGCTGAAAGCATTAACCTATTGGTTGATCGAGAGCAGCTTGCTGATCTGCTGGAAGGCCAGCAGGAAGAGGTGCTCAAACTATTTGCGAAATATTGGGAAGTGTTTGCTCAAGACAACCACAATTTGGGTTGCGCAAAAGATGTAATTCACAAGGTTGACACCAAGGAAAATCTATTGATAAGGATGAGACCAATATGAAGATCAAAAGCCACCAAAGCGGTAGTGGAGGATGAGATCAGAAAACTAGTGAAGCATGGGCTCCAGTTCCGTCGTCAAGTCCTTGGGCAAGTCCAATTCTGATCATGCAGAAGAAGGATGGATTGAACTGGGTGGTGATTAAATACTGGAGGCTGAACAAAATTACAAAGAAGGATTTGTATCCCCTACTGAGGATCAACAATGCATTAGATCATTTAGGAGAAGTGAAGTGTTTCTACACAAAGGATCTAATATCAGGATATTGGCAGATCAACTTGCCAGAAGAAGACCAAGAAAAATGCGCAATTATTACCGCGCAGGGGTTATACCAGCTGACAAGGATGCCCCAGGGTCTCTGCAATGCGCTTGCAACGTTCTAAAGGGCCATGGACGCGATATTAAGCGATCTGAAGTTGTCGTGCATCCTGGTATATCTGGATGATATCAATGTGTTCAGTAGAACGTTTACTGATCACTTGCACCACTTGGAAGAAGTTTTTAAGAGACTGACCGCGGCTAACCTGAAAATCAAGCCAAGGAAGTGCCACTTCTTCAAGAAAGCGTTGTAATACCTGGGATTTGTAATCAACTCAAGTGGATTGCAGCTGCAAACCCAGAAGATATCAGCTATAGAGCGTATGGCTGTACCAAAGGGTGTCTGAGACATCCAAGTATTCCTTGGGATGGTTGGATACTACAGAAGATTTATTTTTGAATTCGCTTGAATAGCCAAGCCTTTATTTCATTTATTAAAGGATTTGAAAAAAGGATTCATATGGAATGAAGAAGCCCAGGACTCATTCTATGAGTTACGCCGGTATTTGATAGATTTGCCAATTCTGAAATATCCAAAGTTTGATTGGAAGTTTATCATTCAAACCAATGCTTTGTTAATTGCGATTGGCGCCATACTGAGCCAAGTAGACGAACTTGGGGATGAGCATCTGATGGCGTATGTGAGCTGGACACTCTCAATCTCTGAGAGGAACTACACTGTGACTGAGTGGGAATGCCTTGCAGTCATATACGCATGCAAGCAGTTTCAGGTGTATGTCCATGGAATGCACTTTAGGGTGGTGATGGACCACTCTTCGCTGCATTGGCTGCAGAATCTGCGTGAACTGGAAGGATGACTGGCCCAATGGGCACTTAAGCTTTAGGCTTACAATTATGAGATAGTCCACTGAGCGGGGGCTTCTCATCAGAATGTGGATGGCTTATCGTGGTTGCCAATGGTCCAGTTTTTATACCCGCCGGCAGATGAGCTATTCCAGAGAATGGTCAAAGGAAGAATTGGGGATGAGCCCCAAGAAATCCAAGGTGCGCTTCAAAAAGTGATGGAAAACACTGAGACTATGGATGGACAAGTATTCAAAATGATCAATGGGAAGTGGCTATTATTTCCAAAACTGTTGGAAAGAGCAGCAATAGTACAAGCAGCTCATAAGGTTGTTGGGCACGAAGGCCTGAGAAAATCAACTGATTATATTCACCAGTATTATTACTGGGAATATATTAACTATGATATCACAGATTATCTGGCTTGTTGCGTGGCGTTCCAGTTGCACAAAACACACAAGAATACAACTGGATACCAACTGGTCCGCCCTGGATTTTCCTGGCACACAGTGTCCATCAACGTGATGGGACCGCTGATGATGAGCACAGGGGGAGTCAAGTACATCATAGTTGCCATCGACCATCTGATGAGATGGGTCAAAATGAAGGCCATAACCAGAGTAGACGCTACCAGTACTGCGAGATTCATCCTGGATCAAGTAGTATACCAGCATGGCTGTCTGCAAGTCCTGCTGATTGAAAATGGGATCAAATTCACATCTCATGTGATCATGAGGTTAAACAAAATAATGAGGATCCAAGGAGTCGTGTCAGTACCATACTGGCTGGAGACAAACAGACTGGTAGAACGGGTCATTGGGACATTGGCCGCAACGCTGAGGAAGCTAGTTACAGGGAGAACTTCCAAGTGGGGAATGTACCTGAGTTCAGTGACATTTGCCTACAACATTAGTCATCATACGGCGATGGGAAAGATGACATTTGAATTATTATATGGAAGAAAGGCCGCGTTGCCACCAATTTTATACTTGGTGGTGGAACCTACATTGGAGATGAGTACCAAGAAATACTTGAACCAACTGATGAGTATCCTGATTGATATGCAATTGCAAGCATTTGATACAATCTTGAAGAAAAGGATATGAGAGAAATTGATGGATGACAAAGACCAACTGGCATTAGAAGAATATCGAATAAGGGAAAGAGTCACCTATTGTGATATGCATAGTTTCAGATGAAGAAACAAATTGGATGCATTGTGGTCTTGTCCGTTTGAAGTAATTGCCAAGATGGCAACCAACGCTTACTCCATCAAGAATCCCTTGGATGAAAGAGTGGTAAATCAAGTCCACGCTAAGTATCTAAAGCGTTGGATTGAGGAAAAAAATAAAAGAGTTCCCAAAGGACTGATGAACCATTAAGTTGGTCATGTCCTGATGATTAGGTCAAGTCTGAAAAAAGGACCTCTGAACCTATTTAGATGGTTAAGTCCAAAAAAAGGACCTCTGAACCATGGAAAACTGGTAAGTTTAAGTACCCAGGACCCAGTTTGGGGGAAAAGATGAACCTCTGAACTGAAAAAAGTCAATTCCATAGTAATAAAGAAGAATAAAGATAAAAAAATTGATAAAAAATATTGGGTTAAAAAGAGATTTTAAAATGCATAGATAAAAAAGCTGATATCTTCTATATTTTTTTATTTTTATTGATTGTCCTCAGTATGGGGATGATTCCGCCTATGTCGCTTCTTGGGGGAGGGAGGATGGATTGTGGTAGGAATAAACTGCCCATAAAAGTTGATATGAAATTGGATGCTTGTGAGGGTGAGACCTACACAAAACCACATTTGTTGAGCGGACGCCTAGCCCTGAGAAAAAAGCAACTAGGGTAGGGAAATTGAGATGTCAGAAGATGCCAATTGCAAATTCCAGAGCGGGGAGGAAAGCAGCAATAAAGAAAGAGGCAATTAGTGAATAACCCCAAGTAATCCTGATATGGCACCAGAGTCAGAAGATTTGTCCTGAGGGCATACCGATGGGCTTCATCAAGGACACTGGACATGTGGGCTGGCAACAAAGAAGAAATACTTGATGGAGGTTTTCAAATCATGTCCCCTATTAATGCCATCAGTGGAAAGTACTGGTGGGAAGCTCCGGAGAAGAGATAGTTGTGCAGAGAGTGGATAGCATCCTGCAAGTGGTGATTACAGGCTTTTCAGAAGCTAAAGCTGAATGACTGGTGGAAACCAGGTGAGGCTGGAAGCTTTGTAGACCAACTTCAAAGAACTTGGCCAGCAAAGTGAAGAGCATAAGTGGCAGTATCCCAATATAGAAGGTTGTCAAGATCAGAGGGATTCAGCGCTAATGTCAAAGCCCTAATGCCTTGGGTCCAGAGTTCAGATTAGGGAAGCTAAAAGTGTATGTTGTTACTGATTGAGAGCTCAGAAACCAGAATAGCAGGTTTGCAAAATTGACCAAGTTGGAAGAGGAACTCAGGGAGCAGGTCTGACCCGTCCAGAAATGAATGATCCAGAGCAATTAGCATAATCTCTGGAGCATCTATGATGATGTTCAGAGCATCAGCGAAAGGAGCTGAATCCAGGAGGGTTTTAAAGTCCAGCTCTGGAATTGACTGCAGAGGAAGAGTCAGTCAAGAGCTGTTTTAGATGGAGCCAGTTTGGTTTTGAAGGGATTAGATACCATTTCTGGTAATTCGATGGAAGGACAAGCCACTTGCACCAGACTAGGCATATGAGTCCTGGAAAGACCATAAAAGAGGTTCTGTCGAGCATCCTGACTCATCTGCTGGAAGAGATGGAGGTCTGGAACAGACAGACTATTGAGGAGCTGCTGGTAGTGAGATTCAGAATTTGACTTATGAGCTGGATGAGAGGAGGGATGTCAGAATTATATAGAAGTTGACATTATGAACTCTATAATTCATTGGGCTCTAATTTTGGGAAAATTAATCTCAAAATTAATGAGATAAGCTCTCCAAGGGAAGACTTAAGAATGACTTACAGCCAGGAGGTTATGAGCGAAATAATGAGGGCGTCAGAAATAAGTATTCTTAATCAAGCTGCAAAATGAACATCGATGGCAAGAGTCTCCTGTTGAGGATGAGGAGAAAATTAGGAAATCTAGGACGCTGGACCAAGAATCCTGAATATGACAGTGGTCATATACCCTGACAGGGGGAAAAATGGATCTTGGGACTAATATCATCACAAGTAAATTGATCAGCCCAGCCTGACAGAAGGTCGTGGGAATGTGCTCTGAGAAGGCGGTAGCTATGAGGAAGAGGAAGAACGCCATATGCTGAAGGTCATCTTGAGCAGCGTTGAGTATTGATGAGTGTACTACGCTTGAACCAATGAAGTATTTGACCAGGTGTCCGAAGCGGTGTTCTCATGCCCTGGTCTTTTTCTCGCTGGAAATCTAGGCAAGAGGGGGGATGTGTTGGGATTTTTGCCCATATTCCCAGCCTGCTAGATTACCTGGTATCGCTAGGGGAAAATTGCCTAAGGATAAGTGAATCAGAAATTGGTTGGCCCAAGTTTCAGAGGAACTACATTTGAGGGATTTTGGGATATTCACCTGGTCATATCTGTTGAGGATTGATCCAGATGAATACCTAAGATCTCATTGGGTGGAGTGGCCAACAAAATAGGGGTATCTGATAGTGATTAACTATCAGGTGTACCAATTGGGATCAGTCAGGTTTCATCACCAACTGATTGGGAATGAATAGTAAGTTGTGAGGCGAATGATGCCACATGCAACTAAAGAATCAATCGGTTGGTGAAGTGTCCTTCCATAATGGGTAATAAGTCCCATTACCTAAGCAGGTCACTAGCCAATTATGGTTGGTTTGCTTGGATTAAGAGGAAAATGTTAGGGACACGTTTTCTGACTCTTTCCGTTTGAGTTCTTGAAGATGTCCAACAACGGAATCCTAGCCAGGATGGGGAAGACCATCGCTGCTAAGGTGAGGAAGGGTGATTCAATGGCAACAGCCGCCGTTTTATCAAAGAGGTGTCAACTGAGGGTTAGACAGCTGAATCCCCTACTATATAATTCCCTAGGATTTACTATAATAAACATATTATTATTATTGACATTATTATTATCTACAAAAGTGATATACTTTACAGTAATATTATCAATTTGGTGTATAGTTAGACTATCAGCTTCTATTGTGTCATTTTATCTCAAGTATATTATTGCAGAAGGCAATAATTGGAAGACTCAGAGAGAGAAGAGTAAAGATCCAAGCGGGGATCTAGAGATGAAGGAACCACAATCAGGGATAGCTGCCGACTGTGTGTTGGGCTGAAAGGACTGTCACCAGGGTATCTTAACAAAGATCAGGTGGACAAGAATATAGGGAACAAATCCCTACGAGTACAACTTACAGAGTATTTAATCAGAAGTACTGGCTGAAGCGTTGGGCCTAATAATAGTTCAATCTCAACTACGGATAATAGTCTCCATATTATTTTCATTTAAACAATTTTATACAACGTGACAAAGTGCACGAGGAAATTGAATCTGTGCAGTAAAAATGTTACTGGGTTGAATGCCAATAATCAACCAATTAAGTAATTTTTTACACCTGGGGTTTGTGATAGACTCTAAAGAGCTGAAAACATAGCCAGCCAAGGCGGAGGCCATCCACAAAATGACTACAGCTAATAGTAAAGTTGACATACAGGTATTTTTGGGAATGGTCAGTTACTACCAGCGCTTCATCTCTAACTTTAGCTGTACTGGGGAGCCTCTATTTGAGTTGTTAAAAAATGACGATGTGTTAAAATGGAAAGAACATAATCAATACGCCTTTCATACATTTTGGATGGCACTGATCAGTGTGCTGGTGTTAGGATATCTGAACTTTGATAGGGAGTTTATCATTCAGATGGATGTGTCCCTTTCCGCTGCTATGCGGTACTTTCTCAGAAAGATGATGATGGAGAGGAACATCCCATTGCATACTGCAGTCGAAGTCTGAACTGCCATGAAAGTAATTATACTATGATTAAGTGGGAGAGCTTAGCGGTGATCTGCATGTATAAGAAATTTAGAGTCTACCTGCATGGGGTAAAGTTCAAAGTTGTGACAGATAACGCGTCATTATGATGATTGCAGAACCCCAAAGATCTTGACAGGCGTTTGGCTCAATGGGCTCTTAAGCTGCAGGCTTATGACTTTGAGATCCTTCACCACCCAGGAGTAAAGCATCAGTATGATGACTATTTATCTCGATTACCAACCGTTGCCATGATGGCAGATCTCATTGATGTAATGTACAATAAGATGCTCAGCAGAAAATATGATGATGAACTGACCCAAGTCATCAAAGCATTAAATGAGATGTGAATGAATACCTTCTAATGGAATGGGGAACTGTACAAGCAGATCAGCAATTCTATGGTAAATTTTCCATGACCCTCAGCATGGCCAGGAATTATCATGAGCACTCACAAGGCAGTTGGACATGGTGTGCACAAGACAATGGAGTTGTTGAACCCTTAGTACTATTGGGAAGGCATGAGCTTTTATGTTCTTGAAACCATTTCCTGTTGCCATCAATGCCAAGTGTAAAAGTCATTCCGCTGTAAGACTTTGTACCTGGTAGTGAAACCACATTTTGCTTGGCATATGGTTTCCCTTGATGTTGTCAGCCCTCTGTCAACAGGAGCTAACTGGTGCAAGTAAATTATGGTGGCTATTGACCACTTGACCAGGTGAGTTGAAGCACGGGCAATATGGGATTTGGGGGCGGTCACAGTGGCCAAGTTTGTAATGGAATGTATTATTCAGTGACATGGCTGCCCTCAGTTCATTCTTACTGATAACAGAACCAACTTCGCCTCGCACATACTCCTCAAAATGAACAAGCTTATGAGCATCTACAGGGTTCTGACAACTCCATATTACCCTCAAGTCCAATGGACTGGTCAAACGGGTGAAAGGGACCTTGGTGAACATACTACAGAAATTAGTAACAGATAAACCTTCCGATTGGAGTTCCCTCCTTTCCACTGCCATGTTTGCCTATAATATTAGCTATCATTCCGCCACAGGAAAAAGCCCCCTCCAACTACTATTCAGGCGTCACCCAGCTCTTCCGGCATTACTTTATTCATGTGTAGAAGACACCATCGGAATGGAGCCCCACCACTATTTGACTAACCTTGTGAACACTTTGATCAAATTGCAAACCCAAGCATATTCCTTCAGCTTAGCCAAGAAGATCATAAATCAGGCTGCTGATCAGAAACAACCTAGAGGGTTGGTGCAGTTCAAAGAGGGCGATATGGTTCTCTTCCATGACCAACATGGGTTCAGGAAGAAACGCAAGTTGGCCAGTATTTGAATTGGTCCATTAAAAGTTATATAGAAAACTGGGGTCAACGCTTATACCATCAAGGACCCCGCAAGTGATCAGATCATTAACTGAGTGCATGCAAAGTCTCTCTGACCATATAAGCAATAGGAGCCTTATCATCCAGTCAAGGAGGGGGTAATGTCACAATTTCAATATGACTAGATGATAAGCCTGAAACAGCTAAGGCATATTGGATCTAATCTGCTGAACATGATATTAGTTACAATTATTCAAGTGCCTTGAGATGAGGCAATATTAAGATATAATGGTTATTATTGGATCGCCTTCAAATAAGGCAATAAGGTGATAAGGTGATGTTGACATTTGGAAAATATGAATTAAATTGCCTCGAATCAGGGTGATAGGGAGCTGAGGAATAACAAGCTGAACCCAAAGAGAATTGGCGGAATAAGATAGTCCAAGCTATGAGAGTGGTATCATCTGAAGCCACTGTATATAGGTGAGATGGGCGATTGATAAAGTTAGGTTGTTAATAATAGGAAGAGAATGGAACAGTGAAAGGTCACTGTATTTAAAGTAAATAAAGAGTCATTGGAGAAATCTTCTTTTTTAGTATATTTTCAAGTGTTTCCAAAGGACCAGTGTCCCTTACATCAGCTTTCTGTTGTTCAGTGGGTTCGACCTGTGCAAACAATATGGCAGATCCTAATGATACTGGCTGATATTGTAACAGAAGGGGTGGTTAGAATTAAAAAACACAATTTATTGGGTAACTTAAGAAGATGTTATCCATAAAAGACATCAAATTGTGCGTTGGCAAGAGGTTTGCGCTTGGACATATTTTTAGTACCTAATCCATACATTTGAAGGTAGATAGATGATTAAAACCACTTAATTTATAATCTTTGCTTTAATAATTTACCCTTTAAAAAACATCAAGCAAAAAGTTGGTTTTCTCTTTAAACTACATAATTTTAAATTTTAGATTTTATTTGGGGAAGGCTGACCATGGGATGAACACTTCCAATAAACACTAACTACAAAACCCCAAGAAACATAGGGGCACCTTGGAGGAGCTGAAGCTACCTCCTGTTGCAAGCAGGACTTTCAGTGGAAGGAAGAGGGGGAGTGTCAGGGGAGGCCTGGGCCAAAACTGAACATGAATGAAGGAAAGGGTCTGATGAGAGGAACCAAATGGGGAACCAGGATGCACTAACCGCATTGGTAGTATGGCAGGTGGCCAAACAACAAAGCTTTGAATTGATCCGTGAGGTAGGAATGGAAGTGATGCACAGCTTAACGGAGGGTTGAGGTAGTGCCAGACAGTGCATCAAGGACAATGGTGTGGATCATCCATAGCGCTAATGCATCAATTAAGGCGCGGAGCGAAGGGTGGATATTTAACAGACATGTTTGTCTCATTTGTTACATTCCAGCTCAGATTCAAATTTTCTGAATCTGAGTCGGATTACTTTATAAACATTTTTGGTTTGGTTATTTTAGACGCTGGGTTGTGCCTCACCTGAGTTGTAGATTAGGCTTGTGTGAGCCTAATCAATGGCTTGGGTGAGGCCTCAGAAGCGCGGCCTTTATAAGGGGCACCAGCAATTTCTGAAGTTACTTCAGAATTCTACAAGGACCCAAGCATTTCAGTTCCTGAGGGAGAACTGTCAGTTGTTCCCCAGACGAGCTCTGGTCAGTGGGAACCTTGGTTTTTATAATCCTTAATAAAAATAAAGGATGTTTAAGGTTTGCATACCTTGCATACCTGTGGCTTTTTTTAGGTGTTTCATTTTGAGGAAGCTTTTGCATGGTTGGGTTGGACCAACCACACAGAGGACTTACATAACCAACCAATGAGATTGAATGTTTGGCTGCTTGACAGTGCCCAAACCTCTCCCTACTCGGTTAGGCCACTTTGTTGCTTGTCAGAGCAACAAAGCAACATGTAAAATTATGGCAGTTGAACTGGGGTTTTTAGTCCATTACATTATCTTGAAGTCAATGTGCGTTGCATGCTGCTGATCCACAGTTTGGAATGACCTCAGTGGTCACTTGGTCCCAGTTGTTGATGAACCAGCACCAGTGGAAGCTGGTGACTGATGGCCAACCCTATACTTGAAGTGACCGTTGGTTTGATTTCCCAGTGGGGCCTCCCACTCACCAGGGATCAGTGGCATCGAGGGGGACCTGTCCCAGAAGGGCTCCCTCAACCCATGGATGGTCCGCCTAAAAAAGGGGTCAGACATCCAGATGCACTGGACTGCACGCCCCACTTGCGTTTTATTTGTCAAAAGCGCCTTCCCAATTGGGATGGGAAGACCATCGCCAATGGGAGGCTGGAAGGTGGCGCAACACAGCCACATACTGGGCGTGCATCCTCATGCCAGGTGGGCTGATTCTGGCAGCCCAGTGGTAATTCAATCCCGCCATCTGTGTTTCTTTGAGGGGCTCAGAGTTTATCCAGGTTAATTTTCCTGGGGCTCAAGGTAACTCGCCCCAGGAAGCCCTCATTATGGCAGCTTTCAGCCGAGGGGCCTCTCTTTGGGGAGGGGTCCTCCTTTTGTGGGGGGATGTAACGGAAAGTTTGTCTCATTTTTTACATTCTGACTTGGATTTGGACTTTCCAAATCTGAGTCAGATCGCTTTATAAACATTTTTGGTTTGGTTGTTTCAGAAGCTTGGTTGTGCCTCACCCAAGTTGTAGATTAAGCTTGTGTGAGCCTAATCAATGGCTTGGGTGAGGCCCCTGAAGCGCGGCCTTTATAAGGCATGCCTGCATCTTCTAAGTTCACTTCGGAATTCTATGAGGACCATAGCATTTCCCTTCCTGGGAGCATTGTTGGTTGCTCCCCAGACGAGCTCTTGTTGGCAGGCACCTTGGTTTTTATGATCTTGAATTTAAACAAAGGATGTTTTGGGGTTTGCATATCTTGCATACCTGTAGTCTTTTTCAAGTGTTTCATTTTGAGGAAGCTTTCGCGTGGTTGGGTTATACCAACCACACAGAGGAATTTCATATCCAACCAATAAGAGGTGAGTTTGGCTGCTTGTCAGTTCCCCAAACCTCTTATTACTCGGCCAGGCCCTTTTGGTTGCTTGTCAGTGCACCAAAGCAATATGTAAAATTATGGTGGTCAGAACTGGGGTTTTTCCAGTCTGTTACAGAATAGGGAGGTCATGGAAAAGACAAAGATGTTCTTAGAAAGGCTGAAAGTCTGTACGCGCTCCTGGCAAAAGAGGCGCATAACATTCTGCCAGATTGTCTGTGATGGCAGGTAATCTTCCATGCGATAACCAATGACCCATATTGAGTGCACAAAATCCATGAAGATTAGGAGGCGTTGGACCACTCAGCAGTGCAGTACACCTTTCTCAGGCATCTCCACACATGGTTGTGAATATGGGGTTTTAAAAGAGGATGATGTATGTCAAGATTCCAACATGAAAGGGTGATATGCTATAGTTCCAACGGATCATAATCTAGATTTGAAGCAAGCCTCAAGATTGAGCAATAGATTATAACAATGCAAAGTGAATCAACAAAAGCAATTATGGTTTGTCAATCAAGGGAATTCTGCTGAGCCTCAATGTTCAAACGAAACCCTTATATTGTAGCAAAATAGGGAATTACTAAGCGGATCATGTTGAATCTGCCAAGGAATACCAATGATTAAGAGTTGAGCGTGAGAGTGAGGAGGAGTTTTTGCAAAGAAAGAAGGGTAGTAGAGAAAAGGAACGGGGCAGCCGTTATTTTATTAAATAAAGTTTTATTTTCAGGGCAATAGTTCCTTATAAAGTCTTTATTAGTATTAATTATAGAGGGCATTAATCCTCATATCACTTGCCCATTGCTCAGTAAGTTTTATCCTGTGCAACTTGTTTAGTAGAATTAAGCTATCTACTAAAAGTTGACAGTGGTGCTCACTACAGGGGGCCCATTGATCAATTTATTAATAAAAGTTTATATTTGCCAACGCCATGGCACAACCAGCTCATCTTGATGAGGTACTACCTCAGTTCATTGAATTATCTCAATATGTGAAACTGAAGCTTGCCTTAGATACACTATTTCAGGCTCAAAAAGTGCTTTGCTGAGAGAATAAAAGTATAGCTGAGCATCTCCAGGGCCTTTCAACATTTTGAACATGATGGGGGCCAAACCAATCAACTTTCCAACCGCTTGAATAACACCACAGAGCAGCTATACTGCGCAGAGCGTAAATGGAATAGTTGTGCTGGGAAGGAAGGGGTTTGCGTTGACCAGCTGCCCCCATTCAACTGTAACAGAAATATACTCAGATTCTTTAAATATTTTAATCTGAAGTGGAGGGGGTTTCTGATTGGTGGAAAGCCAAACTGTTGTTTTCCATTTTGGACGTTGCAAGAGATGACCATAACATTTTACCAGGCAAATAGTACAGTAACTTACTCGGAGGTGAAGGAGGCTGTGATCTGTCCGTTTGGGGGCAAGGCAAAAATGGCTCAGCGCAAGGTAGAGTTCTTGACAATATCTTTTCACAAAAATGAGTCCTTGGTGTAGTTTGCAGAGAGGTTCACGGCTGAAGATCATGTGTTGATGAGAGCAAAAATCTTAACTAATGAGGAGGTGGGCGTAGCAATGATGGCAGCTGTTAAGACATATTGAGAACTGTATAATGCTATGTCCTACATTCTTCAGGAGGATGCGGATCTATTAATAATTGTTAGTCATATGTGCCATCTACCTGTCACTTTTAGTGTTCTTAATGTGGAACGGAAAGCCCCTGAAACTGCTACCAAATCCCACCAGATATGGGACAACAACAACTTGATTATAATCTGCTAGGGAACACTTGTTCACTTGATGCTCTGGAGAGTCCTTTTCACCCCCGTTTTTCAAGCCAGTTTGCCCTCAGCCACATTAAAATTCAGCAATCAATTTCAGACCTGGGTCTATGAGGGGAATGCAAAGATCATACCATTTACTAATGCTTGTTTCTCATGTGGCCTATAAAGCCATTATGCAGCTAGCTGTTTAGGCAAACTGGATGTCCATGCGGTACCAGTTGCCCAAACAAACAGGGAAAAGGGCAAGAAGAGTAGAGATGGGACACTCTATGTTGGAAATTAACAAGATGGATTCCTTCCAATAATATCAGAAGTAGGGTTGTCAGTTAGTCAGGCGTGATTGCTGGCTTATTGCCTAGTTCAATATTATTTAATGTTATAAAAATAATTGTTTAGGTTTCCGGATTCTTAGTTTGGCGCTGACTCCAGATTTTGGATGATTGTATGAATTTCTGTTGGAAAACCGATGTATAAATATCAACCATCTGATGATGATTTCACTACTTTGAATCTGAGTTTTGTTGAATCTTATCCCTGCACCAACTGCCATAAAAACGATTGTGGGATTTTCTGGCAGAAAGTGAAATATTATTATCAATTGTCTAATTATGAATTTGCTGCCTAATTTGGAGTACCAGTAACTTATGCCAAGAATGCTCAAGGTATTTATTATAATAGTAATTTATATATATGGCTGACTGGCGACTTGTGCTAAGGATGAGTTGACCTAATATATGGTGAACAGGACGAGCGGATTGGAAGAGAATTGCTACCATAAATAACTGAAATTGGTCAAAGTTCTGGCTTAGATGGCTGAGGAGTTTTCATAGGCTCAGTAGCCTATAGTATAGATAGTAATTCTTCCCTGCAAATAAAGATCTACCTTTCGCCCATTTTATTTTAGTTGTTAGTAGTTATTCTGCTAGATTATGAAAAGGTGGGACTGGAGATCCCCAAAGAGGTGTGGGGCAACATGCCTGGAGTGGCTGATGCTGCCAGCTACCATACCTCATCCCTATGAGGAACCAATAATAACCTAACCAACTGGCCACCAATGATGATGTGCTGCTGGCCATCAGCCTTGAGTGGTGCAGTGTGGGAGTGCCATAGCTGCCCAGGATAGGAGATGGACTCTCTTGGGAACAGCCAAGATGCGTTGGTGATTGGTCATGAGGGTGGTGCAGCGTGGGAGTGCCATGGCTGCCCAAGATGGGGGATGTACTCACCGGGGAACAACCAAAATGGACCATGGGGCTAAGTTGAAGTCGTTGGTCTGCTGTGTTCGTGGGTTGGACATGGACTTGTAGGGGGTTGTTATGCCAATGAAGGGGAAACAGTAAAGGTCAGACAGTCTCCATACTGGTTGACCTGTCACATTAGTGAAGCCCACTGTTTGGGAAAGCAATTTTCTGACACTCTACTTCCACTAACTCAAATCTAATTTTCCTGATGACTCTCATGAGTTGCTTGAGGTCTGTTTCAGTACTCAATCTGACAATTTATTGTATCAACAGATCCCTTAAAATATATTGGCCTCAAGCTGAGGGAGAGACCCCAATAACGCATACACGGAGTTCATTGAGAGGTGAAAAAGCCATACATATGGCAAATCCTTGAGCGGAATGGTATAGTTGACAGCAAACCTTCAACACATGTCACAGCTTAAGAAAGGGTGGAAGTGGCGATTACAGTAGAGAAAATTTCCCAGGGTTATCCATATGTCAGCGCGGGTATTCTTACTTTTCTGAATAACTAAAATTCTTGAATGTTCATGTAATAAGCACCAAAGATTTTTATTATTTTTAGTGCACATACTTTTTTATTTTTGTACAAAATACTAAAATTAGGGCGATTATCGATACTGGCGCTTTCATCAATATAATTTCCACAAAGCACATAGCTAAGTTTCTGATGAAGCCTGATGTGGAACACAGCATAGGTATGGGACCGCGGGGGCATAGAGCACTGTGTCAGAGGGTGCTTACAGCATGCTGCCTTTGAGGTTCAGATCAGTTGGGGCATCTGCTCCAGCTGTGGTTTTACCTAATAACAATTATGACATGCTGATTGGAACTGCATTAATGCAGCAATTTAGGGCTGTGGTCAATATGGCAGAAGAAACCATTAGCATTCTAGGCCAACAGATCCCCATTTACTTTACCTCCAGCGGAATCCCAAATGACTCCATCTGTTCCATCCAAATTAATCTTGCATATGGTGCTGGGGTGATTACTGTTAATACTGGAAGATGAACTGGAGGACCTGAGTGCTTCCTAATCAGATATACAAGTACAATGGCATTCTGATGAGAGCTGTGAGAGCTTTAAGCATACCTTCTGGGAATTAGATCATAATAAGGATAGAGCTCAAATTAGATATCCCGGAAGGTCTATACAGTGAGATTATGGGACCCTATCAGCAATCTCAGTTCAAACCCCATGTGGCTCCTGGGCTCCTGTTACCAGGGCAGGGGGAAGTGAAGGTGATTATAGCCAATCTGCAGAAGAAATATATGAAGGAACAAATGCATCAAGTGGTGGCTTTATCTGCATCTGGTTCCTATTGATGAGGTTCACTGGATACATGACTTTAATTTGTGGGATGATCTTTGGGTTACCATTAAAAGCCTCATACAACATAATGACTGTGGTTCCACGTGAGGCTCTAAATGGCCTGTCAAGGAATCAGAAGGACAGGGTGATAGATCTGTTTGCAAAATACCAAAGCATCTTTTCATCTGATGACCATGGCTTGGGATCTGCACGCAAGACTGTGCATTGATTAGACATGGGGGATCACCCCCTATTTGGTCAAGGCCTATCAATCGCTCCAAGGTGGCAGAAAAACTTTTTTCCTCTGAGATAGATAAATTGGTTGAGCAGAGAATGTCAAAGCCGTCAAAGAGTCCCTGGGCTTCACCAATGTTAATCAGCAAAAAGAAAGATGGCACCAATTGAGTAATAATTGACTACTGGAAGCTTAACAGCATTACAAAAAAAGACTCATACACTCTTCCATGAATCAATGATGCGCTAAATTGTCTGGGCAGTGCCAGATATTTCTCCTCTAAAGACATGATATTGGGGTACTGGAAAATCGAGTTGCCAGTGGTGGAACAAGAGAAGTGCACTATAATCACCTTAAAAAGGTTGTTCCAGCCTACACGTATGCCGCAGGGTTTGTGCAACGCCCCAGATACGTTACAGTGGGCTATGGACACTATTTTAGGTGATCTAAAGCTATATTGCGTTATATTCTACCTTGACAATATTAATGTGTTCCAACAGACATTCACGAATCATCTCAATCACTTGGAACAAGTGTTCTGCCGACTCACTGAAGCTAACATCAAAATTAAGTCCCAAAAGGGCCACTTTTTAAGGAGCAGCTGGAATACCTCGGTTTTGTGGTAGACTCCAAAGGGCTTAGCCCTCAGTTGGAAAAGGTGGAAGCTAAATGCAAGATGACTCAACTGGGTAATAAGTGCAATATTCAGGTGTTTTTGGGAGCGGTAAGTTATTACTGGTGGTTCATTCCAACTTCAGCTGTATTAGGGCTTTGCTCTTTGAGCTATTAAAGAAGAATGTCCACTTGAATGGATGGAATGATGTCAAAACCCATTTGATGTTCTACGAGCTGCATTGGCTAGTGCGCTGACTTTGCAATACCCTAATTTTGATAAGGATTTTATTGTACAAATTGATGCTTCCCTTTCCACCATAGGGGCCATGCTATCCCAAAAAGATGATACCGTTCTAGAGCATCCCGTGGAGTATTGTAGCCAAAGCTTAACAGGCCCTGAACAAAATTGCACCGTGACTGAGTGGGAGTGCTTAGCGGTAATATACATATATAAAAAGTTCTGAGTATACCTTCACGAGGTGAAATTTAAGGTAGTAACGGATCACACATCTTTACATTGGCTGCAGAATCTCCATGAACCTGAAGGATGGCTTGCGCGATGGAAATTGAGGCTCCAAGTGTATAACTTTGAGATTGTACACTGACCAGGGGTTAAACATCAGAACGCAGACTGTCTCTCACAGTAACCAACTATTGACATTATGTCAGATTTAGCAGACAAATGTATGAGAAGATGATTGTGGACAAATATCACATTGAGCCGTCACAGTTGCTCAAAGTGCTGGATGGGCTGTAATGGGATACCTTTGTGCGCAATGGGGAACTGTATAAGCGAATTGGAGACTCAATGCTGAGTTTCACAAATCCTTCTGATAGACTCTCAATTATTATGGATTCTCATAGAGCGTTGGTCATGGAGGTTGCAGAAAACGCTGGAATTCTTGTGACCAAATTACTAAAAGGAGAGTATGCACTACAATGTGCTTTAAGTGGTTGCTTGTTTTCACCAGTGCCAAGTGGAGAAACCATTTTTGCAGGAAGACCTCCTAACAGCTGGTTAAGCCTTGTTTCGCATGGCATACTGTTTCTCTGTATGTGCTGGGACCTCTGCTGACTGGCGCAAACCGCTCCAAATATATAATAGTAGCCATCAACCATTTAACAAGATGGGCAGAAGCAAGGGCGATCAATAATTTAGGGGCTGTCACCACTGCCAAGTTCATCCTGAAGTGTGCCATACAGCGACATGGTTTTCTGAAATTTATCCTCATGGACAACGGAATCAATTTCACATTGCATATTCTTCCCAAGTTGAATGAAGCAAATGGCAATCCGCTGGGTCTTGAATAGACCCTACCATCCTGAATATAATGGAATGGTATAATGGGTCAAAAGAACCTTGTTGATATTCTATGCAAGCTTGTAAATGATCAGCCTTCAGAATGGAGTACCCTCTTATCCACCGCTGTCTTTGCATACAATATAAGCTACTTTTCAGCAACTGGAAAAAGCCCTTTCCAACTACTTTATGGAAGACATCTGGCGTTGCCGGAATTGCATTATTCCTGTGTGGAGGATACCAGCGGAATCAAGCCTCAAAACTATTTGTCTGCCTTAATAGACACGCTAATTAAACTCCAAACTGAAGCATATTCCACTAGTCTAGCCAAGAAGATTTGGGATCAGGCAGCTGAATAAGGTAGACGCAGCAGCCTCCCTCAGTTTGAGGTGGGAGATCTTGTCCTGTTCCACAACCGACATGGGTTTGGAAGAAGGAAAAGTTTGCTATCATATGAATTGGATCATTTGATATAATCAAGAATAATTGAGTTGACTCATACACTATAAAAGGACCTGCAGATGGCAGGATTATCAATTAAGTATATGCAAAGCTCCCTCGTCCATAAAAGCAATAGGAGCTTATTGTCCAGTTAAGGGGGTAATGTAGAGATTCCAATATGACTAGATGATAAGCTATAGTTATAGTGGATCATAACCTAGATTTAAAGCAAGCCTCAAGGTTGAGCAATAGATTATGTCAATGCAAAGTGAATCAAAGTATTTATGGCTCAGCAAATTGAGAATATGATGAAGCCGCAATGTTTGAATGAACCCTTAGATAATAGAAAATAGGAACACTAAGCGGAGCATGTTGAATCTGCCAAGGAATACTGAGGATTTAAAAATTGAGTGTGAGAGTGAGAAGGAAAAGGTTTTTACAAAGAAAGAAGGGTTTAGAGAAAAGGAACGGGGCAGCCGTTAGTTTATTGTTAAATAAAATGTTATCATTGGGGAAATAGCTCTTTATAAATTAATTATTAGTACTAATTATAGAGGTCAGCAATCCTCATATTACTCATCCGTTGCCAGTGGGGTTTACCCTGTGCAACTAGTTTGGCAGAATAAAGCAAATACGCCAAAAGTTAACAGTGTGTACTTCCAATTGTCCTTCTGGGTATCCAAAGAGTATATGACGTCCAGCTTGTCAAGGTAGTCCACACAGGCAATGATGGGGGACATAGGGGTACCAAGTTGTTAAAAACAACTTTCCCATAAAATTTTTTTTTGAAACAGGGAGTAGGGCGACCCCTCTGGGCGGTGTATCCAATATTCTGATTCTCCACTCAGCACTCCACATGGAGAGGATAACACATTTGAAGTGGGGTGGTGTCTCATGTGGGCCCGCAGAAGAGGGATGAGAGGCCAGATAGTTAAGCAGAGAATGGGGGTGATTAGGATTAGAGAGGCAGCTTGCACGTATAAAATTAGAGCAGGCCGCACTCGACCAGTGCTGGTCTGAGATTGTGGGATTGGTGACTGCATCAATCCAGGTGCCAAGTAATTTTGGTGGCATGGGATTCAAAGTTGAGCAGGCCCATACCACCACTATGGTGAGGGCCAAACATGACATCCAGACGCATTGGGGGAGGGTAGCCTAACCAAAGCCACCCTTGTAGGAGGGCATATAAAGAGGTGAACAAAGAGGGGGAAAAGATGATGGCGTGATCCACAAACCAGACTTTTGACAGGAGCATAGAGTTGGCAAGCACAATCCGGCCTGGGAGGGTAATCTGGTGGGCTCTTAGGTAAGAAATGCTTTTTGTGGCATTATTGAGGGTGTGGTGCTCCATCACTGATAAGGCGTATCCTCCTGCCTCGAACCATATTCCAAAATGACGCACTGGACCAGCAATGGGTCTTGGCACAAAAGGGAGCACAAGTGGGGAGGTATGGGGTTGGCGGGGTAAGTGAACTAAAGAGCTAGCTACCAAAGCAGGATGACTATAGGGCACTGGTGACCAGTGGGCTTGGTACCAGACGAGGAGAATGATTTCAGTTTGGAGGCATTAAGGGCAGCGTTACTGACCATGAAGTAATCCTGGATAGTTGCCTCCAGCGCAATTGCATCATGATTGTTAGATACCCCAACCACACAATCATTAGTGAATGACAGCATTCTAACAGATGATTGGCCCTGCACATGGTCACCGGTAAGTCGTGCATTCACATTACCTAAAAGTGGGTCAATGCTGAAATTATACAGGAGCGAACTTAAAGGGTACCCTTTGAGGAGACCCCTTTGATGGTGAACCACATCATTGAGGAAGCCATGGCCACGCACAGCCATTGTGGCAGACTCTGTGAGCAACATCACCTAGTTTATAACCTGGTGAGGAGGTGGAATTTGTGGAGGCGGGCTTTAAGTAATCCCACTTGAACCTATCATAAGCTTTTTGTTGGTTTAAGAATACAAGCACTCCAGTAGCCGTAACTTGCAGAAATTGGCTACGGTGAGGATGTTGTCACATATTGACCACTTTAGGATAAAACTAAACTGCTCAGAGGAGATCATTTCAGAAGCAACTTCCCCTAGGCGGCTGGCCATAATTTTAGTGAATAACTTAGTATATGTATTATTAAGTGATATGGAGTGCCAGTTTACCAAGTCCAGCTTATCCTCTTTCTTATAATTCGTTATCATGTATGCCTCCTGGCCCCCAGAAAGGAGGCGTTTTTTAAAAGAAATTTGTTCATTGAGGAAAGCAACAAAGAGGAGAAATAATTATAATATTTCATGTAGAGCTCATAAGAGATTCCAACTGGACCTGGGCACTTCATGTGCGGTGCACCACAAATGGCATACCAGAGTTTATTCCGAGCAATTAAATTCATTAACACCAGTTATTGGAAAGTGGTGCAGATTTGTGCTCCATCAAGAAACTCATTTATTTTAGATGGTTTGATTGTTTCATATGTACACAACTTGGAGTAAAAATTTTGAACTTTGACTGCCACATCAGCTGGAGTGTCTGCAATGGAGTTGTCTGGCCACCTCATCAGTGTGCAGGCCAAGCTCTGTCACGGTGCAAAGAATTTGTGGAAAAAATAGGAGGAGAACGTGATACTTTCCTTTATATTTTTTTTAACTTCACACAAACATGATGTTTGTTTTATCTTAACAGTGCGTTGAGATGAGAGGTCACTTCTTCCCACTTAAAAACCCAAGCAGGGCTTTACCCTGAAGCAGAGACATTAGACACCAGGTGGTCCACTTCTGCTAGTATGCGCAAAATGATTGCTGAGACAGCCTGAAAGTGATGTGATGAAATGTGGCATGCCTGAAGGATAATGTTTGCTTAGAAGGTTGACCAGAAAGAAAGTGGATAAGCACAGAATGGTGTGGTGGACTACAGTGCCAAATCTTTGGCATCCACCCATGTTGATAACATGGGTGACGTGATCTTAGCTTGACGAAGTTTGCACCACTTCGCCACCTGTGCCTCTGAGTTTGATAAAGTGAAGGAAATTAACACCATCCTTTGGTTGGATTAATTGGTTTTTGTCGTTTTAAAGTGTGCAATCTGGGGGCAAAAGTTTAATGGGGAAAGAATATGGCCAACGCGGGACATAGACATCAGCTGACCATTGTGTACATGGGGACAGAACATGTTAGGTAGCAACGGTGCATGCTTGTGGAGGGTATCAAAAAGCCCCAAGATGGCTTTAAGAATGCATAGTAACATATGTCCTTGTGGGAGGTAGGCGTTTAAGGCCAGCAGTCAGTGGCCAGGTTGGAACAGAAGTTCAGGTTTCCAACCACAAACTGGATCAGGTGGAAGTAGGAAGGAAGTTACGGCTGAGAGGAAATTCCAGATAGCCTGTGCACAGGTTAGGGAGTAAACATTAAATATAGCATGCATTTCATCATCCCATGAAAAGGACAGGACCAGTAAATGACCATCAAGATTCAATCTTTGGATATAACTTTAAAGCTACGAGTCACATGTATAAGCACCCCAAAGCAGCGACCAAAAAGAAAGGGAGGGGAGGAGCATGGTTGCCCATGTTTCCTTGGAACCATGTGGAAAGTGGGATTCCTGAATGGTCAGGATTTCCACAGGTAGATTATTTTCTAAAACTCAGTTTTCTAGCCTGAGATGGCAAGGCCTTGAGTCCAACGATGTTCAACGTCCCTATTGTGAAGGAGACCCCCATTGCACCTTAGATGAAATGAGAAGGGCCACCTTGCCCTTCCTGCGCCGCCAACTCAGCAGCTTTGGACTGCAACCTCATGTTTAGTGGTGTGTATAAGTCCTTGAGGTCTGTCAGACATTCTTCTTACCGATCTAAGGAAAAGAATGTTGGAGGTATTAGTGTTCCCAAATCTGCTCTGATGATTGGCCCATCACCTGCCCAATTTTTAAATAATAATGGGGATATCAACGATATGAGTTCCCACAATGAAAAAACCCTAGTGGATTCTCAGTGGAATCCTAACAAACAGAGGAATATGATTTATCATAAAAATTGGCTTAAAATGGTAAATATTAATAATAGAAATACTCTGACTCCTTGGTCAAATATGAGGAGTATAATATTGCATGGATCAGAACCTCCACAAGGTAAGAGGATGTAACCCATCAATGATTGGGTGCGAGTTAACCAATCATTATTGTCCAAATCTAACCACCGCTGAGGTGCAAAGATTTTACTTGAGGATGACAGGGTAAACATTAGCCAATCATTACCATCTGAGTCAGACCACCGTCGAGGTGAAAAGATTTTACTCGCAGGTGATTGGATATGATTCATCAAATTGTTACTGCATGGGTCAGTTTTACCTCTAAAAATTTTATCTTCGATCTGATAGGCCAAAAGCCTATATTCCCTAATTTAGAAGACTGAGCTTTGCATTCTTTTGCCTCAAATATAGATGGTCTCAAAATTTGACCTAGTTTAAATAGGAAAAGCTAGTATTGACAGAGGGACCTTTTCTGGTTTTTCCCTGCCTTTTTAATAAAAACATAAAGAACCAAAATAAGTGTTATTTAATACTTTCAATAAAAAGTAAAAAAATCTCATTTCAATATATTATTTGTGGTGTCCATTGGCGTATCCCACAAATTGGTGCTCACTACAGGGGTTGAGCCCCTGAATACTTTGATAAGTATTAAAAAAGAAAAAAGAAATGGAGAGTATCACCCGCTGGGTGCAAATGGGGAAGAAATAGAAGAAGGTGATCACATGGATAGTCCTACTGCTCTAATATACCTAGAAAAACAATTTAAACCTATATTAATACCTGAGTCTCATCGCATCACTTGGCCAGCCACTGAAGCTGAGAGAGATCTTACTCATAGCATCCTTAATCCTGGTGACATTGCATTTCATAAACGAGCGTCGTTGGTAGAGGAACGCCACGTGTTTCTCTATGAGACTAGTGTCCTCCCAGAAACCTATGGTCAGCTTACAAATTTGACCACCTATGTACGCAAGTTCGCTCACCCTGATTTGGTCCACATGATGCATCTCTTAGCCGGCCATCATGAAGAGCTTCATCGACACCAAGATACCCATGAAGCTCTGAATTTAACCTATGATAAGTTGTATCAACTGACCTCTGAACATCTTGGAGCAGTTAGATCTGGAGTGGAAGCCAATCAAAACTTCATCATTCAGCTACATGATTGATTTGCTACCATGGACACTGGGATTATAAAGTATGTTGAGGAGACCATGAAGATCTTTAGGGATGAACTGAATGCCTCCTCCGCTAACACACGCTCAATGTTGGAGGAGTTTGCTAAAGAATTTGAAAAGAAAATCGAGCAAAAACATTGTAACTTGTCGGTGCCTGACTCCATCCTCCAAGAGGAATATGAACAGCGTGTGGCTGTAGTGGAGCGACAGTTAATTCAAGCCTTCTCGCGTGTAAATGGCTTGAACGTCATCTGTCACTTGAACCATCTAGCACCACCACCACCCTCGCGGCCAAGGTTGTTCAGCTAGAAAAGGAGCTAGCTCTCAAAGCTTCGTTGGGAAATACCAAATATTTGGCACGTCGCCTGACTGAATGTGAAATCGAAGCAACAAGGATGAAAGCTTCTCTGGAAAGCCCTGGGCTGTTGAAAGAAGTATATACTCAACTAACAAAGGTTGAGCGGATGTATGAGCAGATAAAGGATGGAGTACAAGGCCCAAGTTCTTACTCTCATAATAATGAGGGTGTAACCAAATGAAAGAAGAGCTAAAGAACCACGTGAAAGCCATGGAGACTGCTCAATTAAGCCTAAGCTCAATGGTGTCACAACTTCGTTTTCAAGTCTCTGCAATGGAAAATTGAGTGGAAGACTTTGAAACTTATAAATCAGGGATCAAAGCTCAATTAAGACTGTGCGAATCTGAGCCTCTAGAAGCCCTCTCTAAAATGGAAACCTGGCTCAAAGCCATGCAAGATCAGGTTGATCGCCTTTCACGAACCTTTGATCAGTTGAGCTACCGCAATTAAACTCCAATAACAGAAGCTCCAGCTATTCATACCCTTACTGGGGGTGAATCTGGTCCATTCAAATTAACATTCAAAGACAAGTTTATTCCCGATGAGGGTAGCATTGCTTCGTTTTTATACATCTATGAAGCAGCTATGGAAGGGGCGACTGATCGTCAGAAGGTCAAACATATCCTTTCCTGTTAGGGCCTCATGGCACAAGAGGTGATGGTCCCACATATGGATGCTCTCAGCACCTGGTCCAAAGTTAAAGAGGCTCTCATAAACACATTCAGCTCGAAACAAGCTTTAAGCATGAAAAAGCAAGCCTTCATGCGTATGAGTATCTGAAAAGGAGATTCAGTGAACGCTTTTGTGGAATGATTCTATTTGGAAGACCAGACATTGGTAACTTTAAAGATGATGACTTTGGATGATGCTATAGCCGCCATATTGACTGGAGTGGCTTCTTACCCATCTCTAGAAATGCACATCACTTCAGTTAAACGCTATTTTCATACCATCCAAGACATCAAGGAGGCATAATAGATGTCGCTGATTTCCATAAGCCCAAAGTTTCGTGTGGAGCAGTATCATGACCTCGCATTTTAACCATTGATGATCCAAAGCCTAAGCCTCGAGCCCTAGCTATTGAGAATAAGAAGAAGCCCCTTCAGATAATGGGCCCTAAAGAACAAAACCCCAAAGCAAATCATCCTGAATGCCCTCGGTGCGAATATTGCAACAGGTTTGGACACATAGAGGCTACGTGCTGGAAAAGAAAGCTGACGCTGAGGAGCAGGAGCAGGGAAAAGAAATGTCAGCGTAGGGAAGGGCACACCTATTGCTGACAAACCTCATGTGCCTAACTCATTTAATCAACTAATGCCATTACCTTGAATTACCAATACCCCAGGGGATGATTCTGAGGGGGATACGGGTGAGGTGGGCTATTATGTTGTTGGAGCACCTGCTGAGGTGGAAGTCCCCAATCGCTTAAATGCTGGAGGAGTGGATGATGCCACTATACCTGAAGAAACGTACCTCAGTCAAGTTCTGGGGGAACCAATCATTATCAATGCTGCTAGCGACGCATATGAGGTGGTGTCTCATCTTATACTCCCTATCCAGCATAGCCACACCATGAAGTCCATCAAGAAAAATTACCCCGAGACTGCATGCCAATTAACCTCCAATTTTCATCTTAGGTCTTAGCACTATCGCCCACTTTTGGGGGGATACTTACCAAGGTCAAAGTGGTTGTCCAAAAAGTTTGGGTGATGGCCATTCTGGATACAGGCTCCCTGGTAAATGTAATCTCCTCCAGGTTGATAAAAAAAATCAAACTTGCACCTGACTTGGAGTACAACCAAGACTATGGAACCGCTAGTCCTTACCACACCTGCGCACTGGGTGCTTGCTCGTCCCTTCCCATTCATATTGGGAAAATTATCCTATTGGCCCCCGCAGTGGCTCTAGACAACAAAGATTATGATATGCTTATAGGTATGCAGTTCATGATCAAATATGATGGTGTTATTAACATGAAACAAGGGTCCTTGTCATTGCTCAACTATGAAGTAACTTTAGTTTTAACAAATTCTAAACCCAGCAAGAAGGATTACTCTTGCATGTACATTAACCCCACTAAAACTGTGATAAAAAAAGGGCTGGCTGCCAATAAGCTCTGCATCCCCCTTACTACCTCTCAAGTGGAGGGAAAGGTACCACCCTACCATAACCGCAACACCCCTACCAACATTCTTGAGGGGGCAATGTCAGACATTCTTCTTCCCGATCTAAGAAAAGAATGTTGGAGGTATTAGTGTTCCCAAATCTGCTCTGATAATTGGCCCATCACCTGCCCAATTTTTAAATAATAATGGGGATATCAACGATATGAGTTCCCACAATGAAAAAACCCTAGTTGATTCTCAGTGGAATCCTAACAAACGGAGGAATACAATTTATCATAAAAATCGGCTTAAAACAGTAAATATTAATAATAGAAATACTCTGACTCCTTGGTCAAATATGAGGAGTATAATATCGCATGGATTGGAACCTCTACAAGGTAAGAATATGTTACCAGTCAATGATTGGGTGCAAGTTAACCAATCATTATTGTCTGAATCTAACCACCACTGAGATGCAAAGATTTTACTCGAGGATGACAG
Source organism: Massospora cicadina (assembly GCA_022478985.1). NCBI lineage: Eukaryota > Fungi > Entomophthoromycota > Entomophthoromycetes > Entomophthorales > Entomophthoraceae > Massospora > Massospora cicadina. Next base: position 16,248 of record JAKSZP010007060.1, on the reverse strand, counting down.
GGTAAACATTAGCCAATCATTACCATCCAAGTTAGACCACTGCCGAGGTGAAAAAATTTTACTCACAGGTGATTGGATACAATTCATCAAATCATTACTGCACGGATCAGTTTTACCTCTAAAAATTTCTATCTTCGATCTGATAGGCTAAAAGCCTATATTCCCTAATTTAGAAGACTGAGCTTTGCATTCTTTTGCCTCAAATATCGATGGTCTCTAAATTTGACCTAGTTTAAATAGGAAAAGCTAGTATCGATAAAGGGATCTTTTCTGGTTTTGCCCTGCCTTTTTAATAAAAAACATAAAAAACCAAAATAAGTGTTATTTTATACTTTTAATAAAAAGTAAAAAACATCATTTAAATATATTATTTGTGGTGTCCATTGGCGGATCCCACAAGGTCATCATTCACATTAGGTTTAGTTTATGGGTTTGGGTTTTATTAAGTCAACATTTTGTATTGCGGTGCTCCTGTGGTGCACCATTGGTTGTCAACAAAAATTTGGGGAGGGTTGAGCTGGGGGAATTGGTTTAATTTGGTGTGTAGTAACTTTTCGCAGAGGAATTTGACTTGAACACCTGTTCTGCAGGTTGGTGGGCCCAATCTAATTGGTGAGCAGTTTCTTGAGCTGCTGCTGCAAATGACTCAATGTCAGCTTGTGTATGGGCGGGCAGGATCATGTGTGCTGCTAAATCCACTGCCTTGGCCGCCACTCTATGATCCTATTTGTACTTTTTGCGCTCTTGTGGGGACACAGATTTTACTAGATTGTAGCAGCCTTGTGCTCCCCATGGGAAGGCAGAATTTGTGTCAATAGCAGGTTTATAATGGGAGTCAGAGCTTCCTATTGTGTTGGGGAGGATTTCATCTTGAGTGATGCCCTCTCTGGAAGGGCATGGTGTGTCTTATGGCCAAAAGCGCAACAAAAGTTGCAGATAGAGGGTGCACTATCCACCATAATGTGGAACAGGCGGGTTTCCTACCCATCAATACTGACAGCTGTGGTGTGGGGAATTTGGATTAGGTCTTCTGCATTGACCGCGGATGAGGTGATCACTGCAATTGCTTTGCTCATGCTCAGCTCTGGCATAAGCGTGAAGTGTTGCAATTTAAAAGTGTGAAGTTTCTCATAGCTTCTAAGACCAACTGAGGGGGTGCATCAGGACTTCACGGTTCACCATTATAGGGAGGAAGTTAGGAAAAAAATATTTGGTTAAATTTAGTCCAACGCATGCACTTCGTTTTGACCACCTGTTGACCATCTGTGATATTGAACACCATGCACACCTGTGCATTGGCGTCCGCTGTTTGTGCAGTTCCAAACCTGAGGTCCAATATTCTGTGGGTTATAGAGTATGGTGCAACATATACAGTGGCTGGGAAGTGTTTATTCACATCACTGCAGAATTTTTAATAAAGTGCCATTAAGTTAATATCCTAAAAATTTGAACCTTGTGGTCCAATGACAAAAGGGGCTGGGAATGAGGTGCTTTGATTACTGGTTGCATTTTGCTTTCCAGGCTAAAATCTCCAGCAAAGCACTCACCGTTTTTTTCTTATTTTTATCTAGGCCATCTGTGTTGCTGGGGCGTTCTCAAAACTTGGACGGCGCAAAACTGACCCTGTGCCCTTTACTACACTCACCCAACCTTTACCCAAAATTAAGTGCACACTCATCTACTTGTGTTGATTATCCAACTTACTGGTCACGAATTGAATCAGTTAAAATAGTGATTGCAACGAGAAAGAAGTTTTTTTTACTTTTTATTATAAATTCAAAATACTATTTTTTGAGCATCAAACCACACTAAATATTATGGCTTTTAACTCTGCTAAAAGGTTTTATAAATTTATAGTCTGGGTCTTGATTTAGATCCTGTTTTCTCCCTCACTGATTCTGAAAAGCTTTGGATCCTGGAAGCTATCACTTGAAGCCTACAGATCTTTAGATTATCTCAATGAGTTGTCTTATTACTTCCACCATTTACTGTATTATGATTTTGGACCAATTAGATAAGGCAAGCAAAATTCTCTTAGCATATGATCAATGATGTTGATTACCACCTGTGCTTCCTCACCCATAGTTTCTTTTGCAGTGACTCTGGATAAGCTTTTATACCATTTCCAAGATATTAGTATGATTATAAAGAAAAGTGATCACTTAAGTTGACTATAGCATACTATGACTACTGTGAGCATGTGTTTTATATATACTTTGTAAATTGGTAAGTACAAGGATAGAGACTCCTACTGGAAAGAGATTATATAAAGTGCCAACTAAACTTATGATATCAGATGGAAGTTCTTAAGTCATAAGATTACATGATATAATGGAGGCTAAAGCTATTATTTATTTCTGCTTATCCCATTGCACTTCAAAAGCAACATTTATATGACCAACTTAAACTCAGATAGCAAGTATATCTGACCCAAGGTAAAAATACTTCATTTGATATCATATGTGATGATAATCTATAGAAAAGGAGTTTTTTAGGAAGATATGAGTGATAATATATAGGTAAAGTACTTAACTTTAAAAAAACATAATAATTACTATTGTGAATAGAAAGAAACAACTACAATAACTATAAAACAATGTCTTAAGATAATCTAAATTTAAGCAAGCACCCATACATCATATTTAAGAAATTTTATAAAAGATTTTAAGATCATTACCCTAAAACGCAAAGTTTATTTACGTCATCTAAGAATTTTTTTCAGCATCCTAGTTCTTTATGAGAGATGTGTAAGAGTTATAGAAAGGTAAAATTTTATACTTTATTAGCCCTTAAGAGATACACACGATTGTTAAAAAAACTTTCCAGTAGGCAAAATAGATCAGATAGTGCTCATGAGAAGCTCATACAATCCTTTCAAAGACAGCTCATTGTATTCAGACTTGAAGTCTAGAAGTCTTGTTTTATTGTTCAATCTTAGTATTCAATAGATGGACATATTGAATTCAACTAGTGAGGTCAACACCTTTAGGATCTTTTTTTAGTACTAGATGGTCCCAACCCAAGGGGGGATTCATCGATAACACCTTTAGGATCTTGTATCTGCACCAATCCACCATCTAGATCATTAATGATAATGCATAGTAAATATAAAATTGTAGTTTTAAAAGCTGAACATTCTCAAAACAAATCTAATTTAACCTTACATTATATAATTAGGTACCCAGGTATAAGTTAGATAGAAATTTTTTGATTGGAATCTTTAAACTCATACATATGACTTTATTAGCTAGTTTATCTTTACAAAATATAGTCACTCAATGTCCCCATCTCTTTTTATATGAAGCTATAAAATTAAGTTTCTATTGCCTCTGTTCCAGCACAAGAATTATCTGTAACAAATAACAAAAATTTAAAAATTAACTTGAGACTTATATATCTATCTCTATGCATTGTTTACATATTCAATATCTAAACTTATGAAGATGGCACACAACCATAAAAGCAAGCAGAAGAAGAAAGAGCACTCACCATCTAGTACTAAAAAGAAGAAAGAGCACTCTTTAGATACAACCTTACAGAGTACTACTAAACCTATGATAATTTATCACTTATCTTTTTAGCTACCACAAGAAAATTTGCACCAAATTACTCTTTAACTATCAATGAAAAAGAGTTATTGCATAATAATAAGACAACTGGTGATTTAATACCGCATGAGGTGTTTGTCCTTGTTAGTTACTGAGCAATGTGTTTAGATGACAAATTTCTCAGGGTTTTTTAGGGGAATCAGAAACAGTTTATGATAAGAAGAAACTATTTACATCGAAAGTTGATGTAAGATAAAGATAGCCATTTTGCATACATAACATATGAGCCTTAAGCTTTTCTTTCTCGTAACAATCACTTTATTTACTACAATTCAATTTGAACAGCAAATTTGGATAATCACACACAGGAAAGATGGGCGACTTTAATAACAAAAATAATACAACATGGGCAAGCGTCGGAGCAAGCGGTGCGCTTAATGGTGCAACTAAGGGCAAGAAACGCCCTGGAAGGGGACCAGGAACACAAGCTGTAAAAAAATTTGCAAACTCAGACACCGTCTGGGTTTATGGTATTTACTGTAAAGCACGCGCAATACATGTACATATAATTCAACCAACCTTTGTCAAAGGTGGAACATGGGATCAGACTCTTCCTTGGGGATGAGTCACCGACCCTGTTGGAGAAAACATGTGAGGCACACCCCTCACTTTTCCCTCATGCGGTGTACGTAGCCACCAAAAACTTGGGCCATGGCTGGATTGATAGTGGTTTTGAAACAGCTGATGAAGCTGATGCCGCAGCAAAAATCTTCGTGGAAATTGCCCTCCCTGAGGGCAAAAAAATTGTGTGCACCGCGCGCACCAGATGGAACAAAGTGAAAACTTTGTTCATCTTCTTTGACTCGCTCCCCACCAACCTTCCTCATAAGGTAATCGAGGAGGAGCTCCGCAAAGGATTTGTAGCCTACAGAGAAATCCAACAACTCAAATTACAGAGATTTTGCTTAATGCCCAACCTGTGCACGGGCAAAGCTATCGCTGTAATAAACCCCTTCCCAGAAGTGGAAGAGGATTATCCAGAATTCCCCATGCAGCAGAATTTCACTTTGCAGATGGGGGCTAGTCATCTGCATTCCGAGTTACACCAGAACGCGCACCACCCATTTGCAACCACTGTGGCTCTCTGGGCCACAAAGAACATGCATGCCCTGTAAAAGAGGGCTTAATGGAAAATGATTTTTGTGAAGAAGCTATGGATGAAGATAATGAAAACTTCACCAAAATGACTGATGAAAACCATCCATTCCGCTGGGGTGAAGATGGACTATACTCCATTGTGGACCCAGTTACAAGTAAACAGCGTAAAGCAGCACAAAAAGCCCGCAAGAGAGCAGCGGCTGAAGTGGTGGCACGCAAAGAATCCGCCATTAACCACGGACAATTAGGAGGATATTTCAGATATTCACCGAACCAACCAATCAGAACAATATGCCCAGGTCGAAAATTTTCACAGTAACCAGACTGAGCCACAAAGCGTCATCAGTCATGCACATACTGAGGAACAATGCAACCTCAATTTGGGTGAAAATGCGGTGCACAATGCAACAAAGTTGAACCTCAAAAATATAAAATCCAATCAACAACCCGCATCAAATCAACATGAGACCTGTGCAGGAAAAGTTGATGCAAATGCAAAAAACCGCAATTCCCTTGAATCATTGGGTCAGATCAAGGGAACCAACAATGGCAGTGAAAGAGTTGGAGTACAGATGTGGAGCACGGCCAAAATGAGCTGCGGTGGGATAGGACCAGAGGGTCCTCCCAACCACTCCTGAGGCGCCGCGGGCACCTCAGTGTCAATAGGGATGTTAAATATCGTGGGAGCCAGGGCTCATATGTCCCAAGCCAAAAGCTGGCATTCCTGCATAAAACTCTTGTAGACATCTTGGCCATCCAAGAAACCCACTGCCTACAAAGGGAAGAAGAATCCTGGTCAACCAGGGTCGCACCATCACAATCAGTATGGACGTCTCACTGTGGGGTGATAGTCCAAAACAACAAAAAATTTAAATTTACAAATTCATCATCACACTTGCATGGTCGAGTCCTGGTAGCAACAATCACATGCCAAGATGAAATAATTTCGTTAGCATGTATCTATGCACCGTGCACTGCAACTGAGAGAAAAAAAATTTTGAAAAATTTCTACCCTCACCCTCCCACCAGATATCATCATGTTAGGCGATTTCAACTGCTGGGATAACCCCAATACAGATCGATGGCCTAATCCCAGGGGATACCCACCTGGACACATTGAATATCGCACAATGAAGGCATCTCTTGGCTTACAGGATGCTCTTCCCCCCAATTCACCAATCCTTCCCCATATGACAAGACCCAACATACGTGAGGGACTGCTCATATCAATGAGTCATATTGACCACATCCTCATCCCACAATCCCACCACTCAAGAATCTCCAAATTTACAACAAAAAAGATCAATTTTTCTGATCACCAATTAGTTACAGTGCAGTTAGCGCCAACCCAATCCCACACACAGGTGTCGCCTTGGAGAAAGCTTCACCCAGAAAATATAAGATTGCCTGAGATATCTGACTGGGTTGAAAACAAGGCTACAAACCCAGAATTCACAGCCCCATTCACTTCAGATCCCATCAGAACATGGGAAAATTTCAAAAAAGATTTAATCAACAAAACCTGACATATTGCATCATGCAAGTACACCGCGGACACAGCCACAATCAAGTGTACCTTGGCAGAACTAGACCACCTGGAAATAAATACTCCGAGATCTGGCTATAGCCCTAATTGGGGACGCAAATGGGCAGAAATTTCAGACCAACTTAACAATCTCATCTTTGAACACCAACACAGAATCAAAGTATCAAACAAAGGTAAGTTCATATAGGAAGGCAAAACCTGTTTGACATACTTTTTCCGCCAATTCCACTCCCGCAGAAACCAGCCCACATGCACACAGGTCCGCAAGACCAATGGCACCGTGGCAACTGACCCTGAGGAGGTCAAGGCGGAAGTACACCGCTATTACACCAAAATTATATCGCGATATACCAACAGATCCACAAAAAATAAAGAATTTATTCAAACTGCCAAGATACAAAGTACACCACCAAATTACAATATACTATCCCTTATCACATGGGAGGAGCTTTGGGAAACAATTCGCGGTGCACCACGTAGTAAATGCCCAGGGCCTGATGGGATACCCTACGAATTTTACAAAAAATATTTCCAACAAATCGCCCCCCTCCTATTGGCGTCAATGAACCAGAGTTGTGGAAACACGCTTATTACCATGAGGCCATGAATCCTACGTTATAACCTTGTATAAAAAGGGTGACAAGTTGGACCTGGACAACTGGCGCCCAATTGCACTCTCCAACACTGACACAAAAATTCTAACAAAAATTGTAGCAGCTAGATTAGGCGCAATTGCATCTGACGTCCTATCACCCAACCAGTTTGGGTTTATACCAGGGTGTTCAATCTGGAACAACATACACCCTGTTGCAAACATTTGCCAATCCAAAGCAACTAGCGCTGGTCTTCTTGGATCAGGAAAAGGCGTATGACCGTGTTAGCTGGCCATACCTAAAAGAATGTCTACATGCCTTCAAACTCCCACCAAGATTCATAAAATAGGCGATGCTCCTAACAGAATCTTCAACCATGGCTGTATGCGGCCCTGGATTCCTAACAAACAATATCAAACCACACAGAGGGCTCAAACAAGGGGATCTCCTCAGCCCACTGCTATACAATTTCAGCTTTGACCCGCTCTTTAAGTAACTGACTCACGTCTCATGGGGATAACCGCACAATGACAACCAACAGTCAAGATACTGGCCTTTGCAGATGACTGCGTAGCAGGTATAGCAAACAATGAAGATGCCCAACAGCTGGAACACACTCTAGAGGAATACTCCAAGGTGAGCAATGCATCGCTCAACAAAAGGAAGACAGAAATCATCCTCTTGGGCAAATACACAAACAATTGGGCCACAACATCAGAACCTCACACCAACACTTGAAGAAAAAACCTAATTATTTTACCCTTTGCAACACCTCCCACCACCACTCCTGTGTGACACCTTGGAATCTGGCTAGAATCAGGGGGATATGCTAATGAGACAATGGAAAGTAACCTGTTACAACGGGTATCCAAACGCGTCGCCTCCCTCAAGGGAAGAACCCCAGGACTAACAGGACGATTACAGTTGCTAACTCGCTCATTCTCCCGATACTGTGGTATCAGGCCCATGCGATAGTCTTCTCACCTACCTTTATAACCTCAATTCGCGCGCTTATCCAGGGCTGGCTGTGGCCTGTCTCTCACCCTCCTATACGGATGGAAACACTATTTGGCCCACGCTCAAGCGGAGGCATGGGACTAATAGATTTTGAGAGCCATGCCAATCACATTCTAGGTACCTGGATAAAGGAAATCCTTGCTCGGACCTCCCACAACAACATTGGTCTAGAGCAGTAAGGACTAACTTTGCACAGGCGCTCAAATTAACCAACCCACATAGTCCACCCAGACTACTTTCATACCTTGCCAAGCACCCTACTGCAACAGTTTCGCATGGAACCTCCCCTCATTTCAAACATATCCTCCAAACTATCCGCCGTATGGGATGGACCATAGAGAACATGGGTACTATACAGGGAAGGGGATGACCCAGCTCCCAATTCAAATTAAGAAACCCAGAAAACCACCCCCAGAGGGATATGCTCGCAACAACCCCAAGCATAGCTAGGATAGAATACCTAGATATGCTGGACATTCCCTATGATCTAACCACACAGAAGGCAATGTGGAAAATGACTCACCACCCACTCCTACAGTCAAGGATAAGAGCAAACGCCTGGCGCTGTTTGAGAAGGACCTATAGGTCAGCGGACCGCTCCAACTCCCTCCACAAAACATGTGCAGTATGTGGAGGGGAGGGATCCCTACATCACCGCCTAGAAACATGCCCTCCAACCAAAGCTATATGGCAGGAAGTCGCACGCCTGCTCAAGATTCAAAATGAACAGGAATTCTCGATATCAAAGAGTATCTTCGCGCTCCAGATCGAGTCACCAATCCCATATACCCTCCACTCCCTAATAATACCCATTGCAATGTGGACAATACACACAATTGCATTAGATGCATTCAAGGGCACGATCTCAACCATTCATAGGATTATTAACAGATTCCATGTCCACTTACTAGAGCACTTCCAAGCCTGGCTCTATGGATATATGGGACCAAGGCAAAAAGTGCTCATAGAAACATGGTTCCCACTCTGGTTCCTCCACACAGACCCTTTCCTTCACACCTGCTCCATAGCAGGGGAAACCCCCTCGGAGTAGTACACCAACCCCCCATACCTGGCAGTCCCGCTGGCAACAGGGGTAACTTGAGTACCCTGGGGTGCCCAATTTTTTATATTTCTTAGATATTCTCTTAGTTTCACATATATTTGGTAATGTCTGTCCCCTGGTCGGCTTACCTCGGTTAAATAACATATGAGCCTTAATTTAAAAATGTCAAACTATATAAAACAAGGCCTGACATTTTTTAATCTCTAGTTCCAGATAAGATAACCCTAAAAACAAATAAAAGTTTTCCATCTATTGCTAATAGAATAATAGAGAATTATAATGGACTTAAAATTATAAAAATAAGAGAAAAAATTTAACCCTTCATGTAGAGTTTGATAGAGTTATGAGCAGTGGTAAAAGTCCACCAGTGATAAGTTAACCAGATCCATGAAAATTTATATCTAAATTAATATCATCTGTCATAAGGCCTTGGCTAAACTACTCCAATAATAATATATAACTACTATTTTTAATTGCCTCAAAACTTGAACTCAACTAATTGCAGTATATTCAAAATAAGCAATACTATTGAGGCATGCGTCAGAAATCGCATCATGGCAAACTGAAGGCTGTTATAGAATAAGTCATGCAAGGTAAGTTTATACTGCTGGTATAGGGATCATAGTCAAATAGATAGGAGGTTCTTAGCCTCTGAGTCCTTTTATAAAAAATAATAGAAAGCAAATAGGACTAATTATTGAAGCCATGATCAATAAAAAAAATTCTGATTTAAAAATTTAACCCCATATATATAGGGCAGCATCTGTAAGATTCTTTGTAGATAATTTAGTAACATATTTGAGAATGATGGATAAAGAAATATATGGTACTTAGGTAGCAAAGGCAGTGGACTGCAATCAGGAATGGAATACATAAGATAGGATTATTTGTTTCAATTATTAAAAATTTAATTTATAAACTAGTTAGCGTTAGTTTTATTAATATTATGAATTATATGATACTTATGATGGTACAAATTAATCAATTGAAGCCATGAAATTATGTATTGATATCGCTTATTTTAATATAAATGGTGTGACAAAGTTTATAGTATCACATTTTTATTCCTTATAAAGTTAATATACTAGAGAAAATACTTTTTGATGGTTGCTTTCCTAGTTTTTGATTGGCAAAATTTATTAAAACTAAATTTAAATTCTTAATATTTAGTCTCTTGACTTTCTACTATTGCTATAATTTAGTTAGGCTCTAATTTTTAAATTAAAAACAATTATTTTAACTTATTAAATTTTTTAAGTTTGTGTGAAAATTTCACTGCACCCAGTTTAATTTTCTTACACCTGCGCCGCCCATTTCAAGAAACTTAACATTTGTACCATAATATTTATTTTACTTATATATTGTTTTGGATAAAAATTTTAGAGTATCTAAACCTAAGGAATGTAACAACTACCTCCTGAGCTCTCCTCTGCAATAATACTAGTGATCATCAACCTGCCCATATGCATATGAGGCCACCACAGTCATGTTCAACCTGAGGTTGGGCCTGCAATAAGTTGATTTTTGAGAAAATGAGTTTAATTTCCTCCAGTAGATTAGAAGTTGGTTTGAGCCTAGGGAGGTCACTGTACCACAGCCAGTGGGCATCACTCACTATCAACAAACAACCCAATAATGACAATCAATTTGTTGTCAATAGATTGAGGTGAATCTCTATTTTATGGGTTTGTTGCCATACTAGAAATTAGGTCCAAATGAGGCTTAATTGTTACAGCTGTACATGTCAGATAAATGACACTACTGCTAATAGGAATATATAACAATATCTCAATGTCAAGAAATGTAATATATCACAAAGTTATTGGCATAAATAATTAAATGAACTATAAGTTTGTAACTTGATATAGAATATATAGAGAAAAGTTATAACAATTTAGATAGAACTTAATAAGTACCTGTTTGTGATGAGGGAGCCATTTATAATAGACCTTTTGGAGGTCTTACTCCATGCATAGATTCTATATTCTGATTTTACCTCGCTTAAAAAACTACCATTATAATCATATCATAGCTCTTACTAATTGTTTATAATGAGGTTTTTTAAAGCTTTTAAATATTTTCAGCAAAATTTTGACTATCAGATCATAAATAAAAAACTGATGCTAAGCTTAGTTATATCAGTGAGGCCTAACTCAAGTGGGAGTGGCCACATTTTTAATTGTGGGTGCCAAATAAAACTGAGAGATTTAAAACTACAAAAATGGGTTTGTAGCAGCAAGCCTAAGCAACCATATTAGATGAGGAAGGGGTTTGGATGAACTTTGTCTGGTGAAGCTTTGAGATCGTGCATAAGAGCAGACATAAAAGGAACAGGGCATTGTTAAAATGGGTTAGAAGGTGGGGAACTAAATTTTAATCATTGAGGATGCATGCATTGTGCAGCGCCTTTACATACTAGGAAAGCTGAATCTAGAATATTTAAGGAGATCTGGAATGCATACAAAATTCTTAATTCTTGTTATAATTTAGCAATATTGTTGAGATACGCAAGGGGATTTTGCACAGGGTCAAACCCACTGGCAATTGGACAGATGATATGGAGACTGCTGGTCATTAGAACACACTTAAAAATATAATAAATATGGAGCAATTTCTCTGATGACACTTTATTTTATTTTAATATTTACAGTGGTTACTCGCTGTTTCACTCTCTTGCATCAACCAACAATCCTTTACCTTCATTTGCCCCATCTCACGTATATATTGGCAACTTCAGATGATACCACTCCCTTAGATTATACTATTCAGTTCTACCATATTTTCATTGTATCTGGCAGAGTATGGTATTTTCAAATTCCCCATTGCCTTAATTAAATGCGATCTATTTAATATTCATCAGTTGTCAATATAGCCTTGTCACCTTATTTGGAGGCGATTCTTTAAATACCCTTCATGACCCAATATTGCCTCATCTCAAGGCGCTTGAATAATTGTACCTATAAATCATGGTCAGCGGATTATATCCAATATGCCATGGCTATTTTGGGGCTTATCATCCAGTCATATCAAAATCTTAAAAATTCTTTTGCAGGTTTGTGGGTAGTGGGGTTAAAACAATGATGACTTAGCCACATCAATGCATGAACGACCTGCAGTAATGCAAGTTTCTTGATTTCCTCTCTGGTCTACTCAGGAAAGTAAGCCATGAAATTGATACAGGGAATATCTTTGACCAGTGGCAGCATGGCCATGTGTTAAATCTGGGAGAAAGTGGCTCAACTTCTTCTGGAAGGATCACCAATTATTGAAACTGGCTCTTGATTCCTCATTCTGATTAATAACTTGCATTGGCTCCTTTTGTTCAACTTGCGCAGGTTTCTTGTATGTGCGTAGTTTAATTTTATAATATGATATAGTGAGTAATAGTATTATGAAGACTATTATTCTTTTTTAGCTGATAGCCAGAATAGTGGTTAGGTCCAATGCCATCCTGGTGCTTAACCTATTATTGATTTCTTCTGAAATTTTAGGGACTTCTTTCCTATCCGTCTGGTAGAACTTAACCTAGGGTAAGGTTCAGAGGTTCTTCTTCCTTCTCATCACGCTGAGTCCTCAGAGATAGCATTTACTAGACAAAATTATATTTTGTTCCTTCCTTATCTAAACATAAGAGCAAACAGTCTAATTATAAAAATATCATATATGTAAATATATTTCTACTTAATTATCTGCTTTATTATAAAAAGTAATGGGATTTTATAGGGAATTAAGTGCACAACTTTTCAGTTAGCATCCCAATTTGTAACAATGGTCGTTTCCAAAAAATAAACCCTCTAGGGTCACATGAAACTATGATCTTCCTCATCAAATACTTGGGTCCTCTTCCCTAATCAAATATGACCTCTTCTGAGTTGAAACGAGAATGTGTCCCAACGTCTTAGATTAACTCATTGTTTTTCCCTTATTCGGCAACAACCTACTTAGGTAATGGGGCTCTTATCCATAGATTGAAGATTGTGTTCCAAAAAAGTTGTCTCAAATGTTGCTATTAAGACAGGTAGCATTACTCACCAGCAACTCAAAAACCCCTTATCAATTGGAAAGTAAACCAATTAACTACTACAAGTCAATCAAGTTATTAAAATAAAATTTTGGCCCTTTAATTGTTTGCTTATTGTCAGGGCATATCCCAATGAACACTCATCAATCCATCAGATTGTAATCTGGCAGATTGTAAATATAAAGTGGAATATTTCTCTGAACAATAGTTATCATATAAGTAATTGATAACTTCAACATCCACTAGTGGGGTGGATCCCCTAGTAAACAATCAGATTAAACATAATTAATGAAGCTGGGTAATGTGGGTAAAAATCCCAACACATCCCCTCACTTGACCAGAATACACATTGATGAAGAATTTTTAGGGACATATGCCATGTGGATTTTGACTGAGCCCTTTAGCATGGTTTAAATTAGGAGTGCTCTTGGTCTATCTCCATTCCTTGCTCAATGCATAATGGCTTAGTCCTTCTCTCTGCACATTTTCATTCTGTGTCTTCTTCACTGCCACCTCCACAGAGCACAGTTCCAATTGTAAGTCTGGGGAGTGTACCCTCTGTTTAGACCAGGTGGTGTTCCTCTTCCCCCAAAAAAGGGTCCAAAGAAGGTGGCTGTCCCTCTTTTCACACAAGGTATCTAGCCCATGTAGAAGAGAGCGCTGTATAGCAGTCCTCCTACTGAAGATTCCACTCCCTGTCCCCACATTTCCCTCTGCCAAATTAGTACGCGAATTGAGGGAATTTGTCAAAATAATTGGAAACTGCCACCCCATGTCTTTAAAGTTCCTATGAAGTTAATGGTAATGAGACCTCAAAATTAAGATCCAAAAACTGTAAACCCTCAGTAATGAAGCCCAAAGGAATTGCACATTCAGAAAATGTAGAATAAAGTACCAAATCCTCAGCAAAACTCGCCAATGGCATCAGGCCATTGGGAAATGTCATCAGTTTAGAACATGCTATAAAACCTTTGGGGCCAAAGCTTGACGGGCGTGTACCTCTTAATTGAATTGTGTCCAGTGATGAATCCTTGGTCAAAATTGCCAATGGCATTGGGCCATTGGGCTATGTTGTTACCTATTTGGAACTTTCCTCAAAAACATCAGGAACAAAGCCCAATAGGCTTATACTTCCATCGTCAAATGTTGCTAATAGCTTAAAACACTACCCACAAAAGTCAGAACTGTCATTCAATGTATCGCACTTGGCCAAATGGACACCAAAGCGATTGGGCATAGTCGGGTTGAGTATCCCAAACCTGTTTCTGACCAGTTGGGACTGCCCCTATGTGGGGTGGCCTTGGGGGATTCCTATTGCCTGTCAGGCGACATGCTGTCACAATAACCATCGGAAATGCAGTGAAACTGTGAGTCAGGTGTTTGAGGTTAAACTGACAGCAACTCAGCCCGCCATTAATTCCTTTTAGTCTGTTCAAAAATTAAAATTAGTTTTCCTTTCCCTCTGAGGTTCACTGGGTTAGGTCAAATCTTGTGGCCCTGATCTCATGCTTTTATAAGTTATTTCCCAAATCAACCATTATATAAACAGTTGTAACACACTGAGGAAATTTATGATCATTTTCCTTAAATTTGATATTCATTAAAAATTCTTCGCAAGTTCCCATTTTTGATTTTATTTCAAATTTTTCTTGATGAGCTTCCTATGGCGCTAACCCTGTGGTCTGTCAGGCCTTAAAATTGGCTGGGCAATACCAGTCATGATAGTAACAATAGCTCCCTCTGTAGCCAACTGAGAATATTGTGTAAGAAACACATCTGGGAATCTAATACAATAGCTGAAGCCATCTGCTAGCAGGATATCAGAAATCCTGTGGGCTCATCTATCTTCACTTAATGCAAGGATCCGCTCCATTGCCTCTGTTTCTTGCCAAAACCTCCTATGGAGTATCCCAGAGCAGCTAGTCCGATCAAACAACTCCCTGAAGCAAGGCCTTTGGATCCGGAGTTGCTACAGCGAGGTTCATTGCCAGGTTCATTTTTACACTTAGCAAAACACTGGCTCTCATTATTAACACATCTACCCACACAATATAACGTCATTTGAGTGGCAATGCCTCTGGAATTCTGGCTTGCCTTTTGGGTGCTTTTGCATCCTGACTGGCTAAGCAGTTTAGGCTTCATATGTCGTCTCCCTGAAACTCATTCCCACATGCCATGCCAGCCTAGTTTGGGTCTCTTGCCAATATTCAGATCTGGAAACCCTGTTTTCCCCCAGGTCAGGGTATATGACACCTCGTCATTTAAAAGATATTCTTAGAAGGCTTCTCCAATTCCTTGTTCCCTGTATTCCCCAAGCTGGGATTATTTCTTAAGGGACTACTCCCAGTGAATCCAGTTTTAACCCGTCCTGATTCTGCTAATGTGTGTTGCTTCTTTCAGCGCCTTGGGACTACTTGCAGTAGACCCAGTTTCAACCCAAACTGGTCCTACCAATAACTTAAGGGAACATCACCAGATGCTTTTTGATGATGATAAAAAATCAGATTTTAATATTTTTTACATTTTTAAACGCTTAAATTTGTATATATATATGACTTTTTGGTCCTAAAAATATTTTATTGTATTTTTTTCCATACGCTATTTTTTTAATATGACTTAACCTATCATTAGGTTCAGAGGTCCATCTTTTCATTTCCCCTACTCTGGTTTAGCAGTTCGTTTTTTAGCTTAACCAGTTTTCATGTTTCAGAGTTTTATATTTAAAACTTAACCATCTATCATGGTTCAGTGGTCCCCTCTGGGACTTGACCAACACCAGGAATTGACCTATTTTCAGTAGGTTCAGTGGTCCTTTAGGAACATTGCAACTTATCATCCCCTAGATCCTATACTTGAGATATTTAGTATGGACTCAATTCACTATACAACCATCAGTGAGGTTCTTAATCATATAGGCATCTGCTAACTTATGGGTCACCTCAAATGGACCTGATCCTAAAGTATCCAGCTTATTTCCTCTTCCAAAACCATGGATGTCAAAATAGGCTACCCTATCCCCCACATGAACTCTTATTATCGCTGGTTGTTTTTGTCATCCATCATCTTCACTTTAATTTTTTCTTCAAGGTGGTATCAAATGCCTGCACTTTCATTTCGATCATAATACTTTCCAGGCATTTCAGGTATTGATTGGTACCCATCCCTGGTACTGGTCTATGGAAGAATATAAAATTGGCGGTAATGCTGCCCTTCATCCATAGAGTAATTTAAACGGCATTTCTCTTGTCACTGTATGGTGACTTATATTGTACTCAAAGTTAACCAAATAGAGGAAACTTAAT
>JAKSZP010007059.1:0-69515 GCA_022478985.1 Massospora cicadina | reverse complement strand
GACGTCCGCTCAGGGGCCACTGTGCCAGTCTGAGGAGGGGAGGCCAGTGCGGCTGGACTGGAAGAGGAAAATGGACGTGTTCCATGTCAAAAGGCGAAGTGATGAGAGTTTGGCTGGTTGAATTGAGTCAAAACCATTCTTGCCCCACTAGGGGCAAAGCCCGCAACCACATGCGTTGATGATCCCAAGAAATCAACAAGTAAGCAAGCAGAGGGGGTTGGAGTCATAGGGGCTGGCGAGTAAGCAGGTGAGTCCCAGCTTGAGGGGAAAAGGCTGCGCTCAGCGCCAGGAAATCTACAAGTAAGTCCTCCATGCTCAGATACACCATTGGAAAAGGAGCAGTTGCAGTGAATGTTGCTTGCCAGGCCCACTCAAGGGCTGCCCAGTGCAGCTCTATCCCTGATCCTAAAGTGGTTGCAGGATGCAAAATCAGGTTAACTAAGAGCGCCATGATGGGAAGGTACTGGGATGGATTGTTGGTGCTGAGGGCGATGAATGCTGCGGTGACCCCAGAGTGAAAATGAGCTAAACTGTTGTTGTGGAAGTTTACCCCCAGGGACTGGAAGTGGGTAGGAGCCTGAGGAAAGGACCCTGACCAGCTGGCTATCATCCAATGCATAAAGCACAACATCCGCTGAACAGACAAAGCCATGGTATGAGGCTCAGCAGGAGATGGAAGCACTAGATGACTAAAGCCGCTTGCTAGGAGCTGGGTTGCTTCATTATATGAAGGACCTTGGCTCCGCTCCCCTCCCCAGCGTAGCTGGGCCACTATGTCCCTGAAGGGGGCGTTCCAGGAAGCCAAATGACTGACGAATTCAGGAAGGAGCTCTTCCTGGGTTAGAACAGTCGTGAGGTCCACGTCAGCCTCATCCTCATCAGATGGGGGAAGGGGAAACTGGGGAAGAGTGATATGGCCTGGGTCGGGCAACTCTTCACCAAGCCACATATGGAAGAAGAAATTGAAATCATGGACTTATGACTGTTGGCATGCGATGGTCCACATGGCGTTGAAGGAAAAAAGATGTAAAGCTTATCGTCCAGTCAAGGGGGAGTAATGTTGCATTTCTATATGACTAGACAACAAACCAAAATTATGACCAATGAATCATTGGAGGAATTCCACCGAACTTTCAATGGGCAGAATCCACCGAGGATGTTTCAGAGCTATAAGTATTCAATTGCCCTAGGACGAGGCAATATTGGGTTATAATGGATTGCTATCAGATCACCTTCAAGTTAGGGAAATAAGGCGATGTTGACATTTGATAAAAGATAATTTGGATTGCCTCAAATCAGGGCAATAAAGAGTTGAAGAATAACAAGCCAAAACCAATGAGAATATGGTGGAACAAATAAACTAAGCAAAAGAGTTGGTACCAACTGAGGTTGCTGGGATATCAGCAAGATAAGAGAATTGATTAAAAAAAGGTTTGTAAATTTTTTAAAGGAAGGAAATAAGAGAGAGCGGACTAGAAGAGATCCACTGAGATTATTAGATTATAAACAAATAAGAGTTGTTGGGGAATTTGCTCCCTTTTTATTATTATTATAGGTGTTTGTTTACAAGTGTTCTGAGGAACTGAAAATTTTCATATCATTTGTTCCAATTGCTCAGTGGGCATAACCCTGTGCAAAAAATACTTTGGCAGATATATAGGATACTGCCAAATTTACAACATCTTTTTTCATATTTACATATTTTTTCTTAAGCCCAATACTTTAAGCATTTCACGTGGACTCTATTGACTATGCAACCATCCTCAGCATTCTTGATTGTATAGGCATCATTTGCTGACTTGGCGATAATTTCAAATGGTCCCATACATAGGGCGTCCAACTTATTTTTCCTTCCAAACCCATGAGTATTGCAATAGGCTACCCTATCGCCCACATGGTATTCTTTCAATGTAGGTCAATTCTAGTTGTCCATTTTCTTTGCTTTGATTCTTTTTCTCATTGTCATTTCAAATGCCCAAGATTGTAATTTAACCAGGATATTGGTCAGTTGGGATAGATAATGTTAAGAACTCATTCACTTAGATGGCTCTACTGCTGAATACAACATTGGCAGTAATGCAGCTTTCCGCCCTTATAACAGTTTGAATAGCGTTTTCTTAAGTCACCAAATGGTAACTGATATTATAAGTGAATGTGACCGAACTCAGATATGCTCCCTAAGCGGAAGTTCTCCCCATGACCAATTTTTGTAATATTGAGGCTAGAGTTGCGTTAACTCTTTCCACCATTCCATTTGTTTCTGGACGATAGGGGACAGATACAACACTGCAGATTCCCATTAATTTGTTTATCCTGGTAATTACATGTGAAGTAAAATTGGTTCCATTGTCACTGAGAATAACTTAGGGACATCCGTGCTGATAGATTACTTGGTCTGGTATAAACTTCGCCATACTCATTGAATCTACTTTGCTGAGGGCTTTCATTTTGGGCCATCAGGTTAAATGGTCTATTGCAACGATTGTATACTTCACTCCTCCAGTGCCGATAATCAATGGTCCCACAATGTCTATGGACACTGTGTGCCACATGAAGCCAGGGCATACTAGCCGGTACCCTACAATGTTTTTGTGCGGCTTGTGAAGTTGACATTCCACACAACAGGCTAGGTAATCCGTGACATCATAGTTGATCAATTTCCAGTAATAATACTGGCAAATATGATCCACTGTTTTCTTTAGGCCACCATGGCTGATGACCTTATGAGTGGCTCAAATGATTTCTGCTTATTCCAAAGGTTTAGGAAATAAAGACCATTTTCTTTTGATCATTTTGTATAAATGATTTTTCTTAAATTTGGTATTTTCCATGGGCTTCCATAATGCATTCCAATTTTCTTAGAATTCATCCCCAATATCTCCTTTGATCATCTGCTGAAACAGCGCATCAGCCTGATGATAGATCACATGAACAACTGGCAATTGAGACAATCTGTCAGCATTCTGATGTACCACTCCAGCCATGTGGATAATTTCATAATTGTATGCTTGCAGCTTTAAGGCCATTGGGCCAACCAGCCCTCTGGTTCCTTCAGGTTATGAAGCCAGCTCAGGGATGAGTGGTCAATTATGACTTTAAAGTGCATCCAATGTATGTAGACTTAAAAATTATTTACAGGCATGGATGACCGCTAGACACTTTTGCTCTATCACAGAATAGTTTCTTTCCACTGGCGACAGTGTTCTACTCACATAGGCTACTGGATGTTCATCCCCATTGTCATCTAATTGACTTAGAACAGCTCTAATCACCATTAATGAGGCATCTGCTTGAATTATAAATTCCCAATTAAAATCCAGATACTTCAACCCTGGGCTGCTCATGAAATATTTTTGGAGCTTATCAAATGACTTCTGGGCCTCTTTGTTCCACACAAATCCTTTTTTTGGATCCTTGAGTAGGCGGAGTAATGATTTGGCGATTCCAGTGAGATCTTTGATGAATTGGCAATAGTACCCACCATTCCCAAAAAGACCTAAATATCCCAAACACTATTTGGGAATGATATCCGATTGATTGCTTCTATTTTCATGGGTTGCAGTTGTAATCTGTTAGAGTTTATAACAAACCCTAAGTTATCAAGCTCTTTTTTAAAAAAATGGCATTTTCTCAGCTTGATTTTTAGATTCGCCATTGCCAATCGCTTTAAAACTTCCTCCAGATGCTCCAAATGATCTGTGAAGGTCCTGCTGATGACGATGATATCATCTAAGTATACTAGCACGCAGGATAGCTTAAGGTCACTAAGTATTGAATCCATAGCATGCTGAAAAGTCGCTGGCATGTTGTATAAACCTTGGGGCATTCTGGTCAGCTGGTATAGTCCTTGTGCGGTAATTATCACACATTTTTCCTGATCTTCTTTGGCAAATTGATTTTCCAATAGCCCAAAATCAGGTCCATAGCTGAAAATTATTTTGCCTCCCCCAGGCGATCAAGCACATTGTCAATTTGGGGCAGCGGATAGGAGTCTTTTTTAGAGATCTTGTTTAGTCAATGATAGTCAATCACTACTCGATTTGATCCATCCTTCTTTTTTACCAAAAGGGTAAGACTTGCCCATGGGCTCAATGATGGAATGAGTAACCCATGTTCCACTAATTTGCTTATTTCATTGCTAACCTCTGCTTTCACTGCTCTTGACCTATGAATAGGTCTCATTCTTATCAGTGGCTTTCCCCAGTATCAACTTTGTGAAGTATGTTTTTGCACATCCTAAGTCATGATTGTTCTGAGCAAATATCTCCCAATATTTTTCAAGTAATTGGAGCACATCCTCCTGCTGATTTTCAGTCAGATTGGATAGCTGCTCTCAATTCACTAATATGTCGCCACTTTTGGTAACTTCTGCTGGAAATCCCATTTCAGAAAATGATCCAAATTCATGAAATGCATATAGTTCCGCCATTGGGAGCAAGTGCAGAAATGCAATGGTCTGATTTTTTTACAATTTTCATTAGATTCTCTCCCAGATTGGCTACTAGTACTCATATCTCTTTGTGACCTGGCATTAAGATCCCTGGCGCAAACACGGTTCAACCCTCTTTTTACCATGGATTGATGATTTCCCTATATAGCCGTTTTGGAAGTTCCATCATTAACCCAGTGCTAACTATAATTTGAGTCCCCATAGAATAGTGCTTGCTGCATTTGTCATTAGTGGTATCCCACAATTCTCCATAATTTTCATTGCATTGCTTTCCATTTTCATCCAACTAATTTATAGTGAATGGGTATAATAACATCACTATAGATTAAGTTAACAAAATTATTCCTCTTTGTCAGTGGAATTTCTCCCTTCTACTGTTACACCAAGGCAACGTCTGCCCCAATATCGTCAGGGTGTTTTCTTCAAAATCACAATTCACACCATACTTCCTCAAGAACTCTGTCCCAATAAGTATATCATAATTTGGATTGGCCAACACTATTCTGGGAGCTGACACCATCAGTGATCCAAACTGAAGTGGTAGCACATTGTAGGCTCCACATGAGATGGTATTGTCTGTTCCAGCCATTCCGTAATCTTTCTCAATGCTCCAAATCCAGTGATATCTTCATATGGTTCACTAATTTGGGTGGAGATGATGTTGATTGATGCTCCACTATCAATTATGGCCCATACTCTTATTTTATCGACTAGAATATCAACATGTTTACACTCTGAGCACTGCAAAAAAGTATTTACTAAATGGATAGCAGCCTTATTTGCTGAATCAAGGGTGTGAAAAATTAGTGGATAAATCAAGGAATGACTTCTTGTTTGCGCTGATAGGTAAAGAAACGTTTGTCTCAACCAACTTCATTTTGATTGAGTTTTTCAGGGCTCTCAGCGGATCTAACTTTCTCCACCAACTGTTGTACATAGGGTCAAGTGACCTAATTAACAATTTCAGGATTGATCCCCTTTGCTTTGGCTCGAGTTATTGCATTAACATCTATGTCAACCCTGATATAGCGGATCTGGTGAGTCATTATCCATGAATAGGTCATAGATATTGATTTCCTCATTCACTATATCAAGTGGGACAAATTTTTATCAGCAGTACTAGAACGTCCCTGATCTAGACTGCTGGTCCTTTTCCCAAATCTGAACCAGTTTAATGGGTCTGAAGAAGATTAATCTGATATTTCAGCTTTCTTTCCCAATACTGAGAAAATTACATGGCCAGACTTACCGCATTGGAAACAGCAGATTGATGATTTGTCCATTCGTTTTTGAACTTTGGGTTTACTTCCATTACAATTCAACTCTCATATTCTTTAGATGGTTCAGCGAATTTGACAATATTTTGAGCCTTTGGTTGAATTACTTTAAAAGTGTGATTGGGAGCATCAAACGTGGCTCCAGGAATCTTCAGATGGTCCACCATCTGAGAGGTTGTTGTTTAAGTCACTAGTGCCACCAACATAATCTGATGCAATTCTCAGTAGGGATGAAGTGCCAAAATGGCTATGCATGCATCAAAGTCAGTCAACACATTCACTCCTGCCAAGATCTGGGCTTCTTGGTAAAAATGGTTAGCAAAAATAGCTATGGTCTCGTATTTGCAGAATTGGATACCCATGAACTCTTGTTTACAATTTGCCATCCAATTAGGGCTTCCAAACTTCAACATAATGGCTGCTTTTGCTTCCGCGTACAACCAGTTGTCCCCATTGAGGTGAGGTAGCACCAGATTCTGGTATCCAGTGCTAATAAAGTACTATGGTCACCACTTTTTGATGGTCTGCATAGCTGAACATGGTCATCTCAAATAGGCGGAAAAATGCTCGGGCATTATCCCAGTAAAAAGTGGGCAATTTCAGCATATTTCAAAATTTCTCAGCTGCTTTGCTTTTAGAAGATCCATATCCAGCTATCCAAGAAGCCATAGGAGTGGCTTTGGGAGTCATTTCTGACACACCAGTGAATGGTTTAGGCATATTTTGGGGCGGAGAAGTCTTCCCAATTGGAGTTTTGCCTGCCTTTTCATTGGCCTCATTCACATCAAATTTCTCACACTCACATTTGTGTTTTTCCAATTCCTCAATATGCTTGGTCATTTTTGCCATCTCCTCATGAAACCACCAGATGCGTTCTAAATCCGCTTCCCATTCAGTTTTTTGATATAAAATTTCTTTGACAAGTATTCCCTCTTTCTGCTTCAAAGAGGCAACTTTTCCACACAGGTCGTTATTCACCATTCCTAATTGTTTGAGCATCTCTTCCGCCTTGATCATACGCTCCTCTAAGGTACTAACATCAGCTTGAGATGCTGATCTGAGAACATTTTGATTGACAGCCTGTAGTTCCACCCAGAGCTTCTGAAGTTCTTCCTTATAAGAAATCATTAAATTGGCTTTTGTCAACTCAACTACCCCCTGTAGTGAGCACCAATGTTAAAATCTGGGGCTTAGCTGGTTGCTCGCTTCTGGCCTTAGATTTCAACTGCACAGATCCAGGGATCCTTGCCTTGATTATTTTATCAAAATTGATAGACTGGGGGAATAATATGAAGACTATTATTATTGTTGATTGTCCAAAAGCCATGTTTAGAGTATTGTCCAACGCTAAACAGGTGCTTCTTCGTTTTGAAGACGTTATGGTACTGGTAGGGAACACTTTCCCTATTCTCTTCTTGCAGAGCCAATTGGAGACTTGATAGTAACAACCTAAGAATATCTGATACTTGCACTCTTCACTTAAGATTAATGTTAAAACAACCAATGTTAAGACAAGTAAGTTGATATCAAGTTTTTAGCTGCTTTTATTAGGGAATAATTTGGGGGTTTTTATATTTAGAATTGGCACACAACTTTTCAGCTGTCCGCTGGGAATTATCTGTGATCCTAAACTGGTTTGACCCTCAAGTGTTAGGCACCAAATCTTGTCAGGTACCGTTGACTTGGGTTTCTTAGGCAGCATAATACCTGGTTGTTTGGTGACCAAACAATTGGTATTAGGGACGCAAAACCAATTGTTTTGGCCAATGACAATTCTGCTCTTCCGCTGGCGTTTGAACGTTCTGTTAGTTTTTGATGACTCCAATACATTCCACTCTGAATGATTCCCTACAATTTGACTATTGAGTGTTGTTCCCATAATGAATTATTGCTTGGTTTCGTTAGGGATGATGCCCAATGTTAATCTCATCAGTCATCGGTCTCAAATATCATTGGGGATGATGCCCAATGATAATTCATTAGTTGGCGGCCTCAAATATCATTGGGGATGATGCCCAACGATAATACAATCAATTGGCTGCTGTTGCCAATCCTATACAATTATAACTTAATTGTAAAATATATTAATCAGTTAAAATGTTGGATCATGTGATAATCTGAAATTCTGACAGCATCCTACACCTTCCCCCTTTGGTGGGATTCTAAGCCAGTACCTTTGAGGACCCTAAGCATCCATATAATATGATACAGTGGTTTTTAAACTTATTTTGCCAATGACCCCTTCTCATATCAAAAACCTGACCATTGACATATAGAAAATAACTTTACACAATTAATTTATAATAAGATTGGAAACTCAACATTGATGTCTTTACTCAATCATCACTAAATTAGTTTTTATCTCATGGATCCTATCAGTAGTATAATAAAATCCTGAGGTTCCATATGAACCCTTTGGAAATCATTGCATTAAAGTTTAATTAAATTTAGTGCTATGTATGCTAGATAATGTAAGCTATCTGCATAGAACCAAACATTATTGAGTATTATAGAGTATGGTTTGTACCATTACCTCTTCAAATGGATTTACTTAGCTTTGGATAGATAGTAGTCCTGGAAGATACATTTTGTTTTCTAACATAGTTAATTTTTATAAAATGTTAGTTACATAATAAAAGTTGCAATTTCTAAGCTTTGAGGCATAAAATTACTTAAGACTTAACACCAAGGCACTAATATGAAGTTTATAAAAGGTATTAATATTTGACATTTATAAACTATTATGTGGTTATCAATCAAAAAATTTTATCCAGCGTCACTTAGTATCTTCTTTACCACAATTTTAAATTTATTTAATTAGAATTGTAAAAATTTGTTCCTAAAATACCATATAATTAATAATATAAAATATAAAAATAATAGACCATCTAGTACTAAAAAAAATATAAAATTAAATAGAATAAATGGTATAAAAAAACTAAGAAGCCTTTATGACAAACTTTTCTTTCTCATTGCAAACACTTTTGCAACCTATTCAATTCAAGACTAAATCTAGTTTGATAATCTCACAGAGAGAGATTAGTCTGCGCCCATGTCTGGGAGCAGTTGGGCAAGCAAGGCAAGAGGAGCAGGCGGAAGGCCCGCGGCCTCTAACGTTCAAAAACGCCCCAGAGAATCCGGCAGAATAGACAAAGATCTTAAAAAACTGGCGGTCACAATTTTCCCCAGAGATACTTGCGTGGCAAGCACGATGCAACCAGTATATCAACACGCCACACTCCCAGCCACTTTCATTGGTGGAATTTGGAGTCCGTGTGTATCTGGACATCCAAAAAATGGCCCTATGGGAAAGATTTTGTGAAGATGTACACAAAATTTTCCTGACCGCGGTGTACGTTGCACCTCACTCCATGTCTCATGGTTGGCTGGACCTAGGTTTCAAAAGCAAAATAGCAGCAGATGTGGCTGCAGCAGTGCGCATAGTGGTCGACCTCCCCAAAGGGCAACAGGTCATCGAAACCAAACGCACCAGATGGACAAAATCAAACCAAATTTTCCTCACGTTTGACTTTTTGCCTACTATGGTAAAATGGGACATTTTGGAGCAACACCTGAAAGATGGTCTCACCATATACAGCAAAATACAATCTTTCAAAATGCAACGTTTCATGCTGATGCCACACCTGTGCACCAGCAAAGCCATCGCAGTTCTAACCCCAACTGAGGAGATTGTGAAGTACCTAACTCAGATCCTGCACTCCACCTTTATTGACATTGAAGGGCATATCACCCACCCATTCCGGGTAACTGTGGACAGCGCGCCCCCCATTTGCACCCACTGTGACGCGTTCAGCCATAAGGCGCATGCATGCCCCATCAAGGAGGGTGTCACATTCCAAGAGCACCCCTCAGCGGCCATGGCCAGCGGAGAGGCGCACTATGAACCAACTGCAAGCACCAAGGAGGCTTTCCCATGGGGAGCACAAGGCTGCTACCTATTGGTAAAGCCCATCTCCTCACAGGAGTGGAAGAAGGCCAAGCAGGCCCAAAGGGCCACGGCCAAGGAAGTGGCCAAGGCCACCACCACCATCCCACACTCACAACGCCAGGAGGACATGGAGACCTTCATGGCGGAAGTGACTCAGGAATCCATCACCCAATCAGATTGGGAGGCCCATGCTGAGTGGGCCACTCAATCCAAGGATCTGATGGGAGATTTGATCTCACCCAATCGCTGCACCCAAGCTCCGGTCAAACCAACTTGGAACCTATCCCAACTGAAAAATTTTTTTTTTGCCCCACTCGATGGTGCACCAAACTTATCCGTACCACAAAGATTTGTCCGACGTCAGGAAAACAAAAAGCAAAGGCCAAAGCCAATGCGACTCTTTCCACAGAAATCAGCAAAAACTCTGATAGTGTTGCTGCTAACACCCACGCTGCTGTGAAAGCCTGTGGGGACCTAGAAGAGGCTGGTGGGCCTGAGGGCCCACCCCCTCACACCTAAGGTGCGATGGGGAAACCTTCACTCTAGGGATGCTGAATATTGCTGGACTCAAGGCCTCCCCATCCCAGGCTAGGAAACTGAGTTTTTACAAAACAATTTACCCGTGGATATCCTGGCCATCCAGGAGTCCCACTGTCCACGAGGTTCTGAGGAAGCTTGGAAAACAATGCTCTTACCATCCCTATCCTTTTGGTCGAAGCACTGTGGGGTGCTAATTTGGAAAAATAATTTTTTCAAGTTCACATCCTCAGAAACATTCCTAAATGGCCAAGTGCTCATTGTCACCTTCTCGTGGGCTGACGTTGCGCACACAATCATCAACATCTACGCCCCAAACGGTGCACACAAGCGTCATGAATTTTTCTTATCAGTCATATCCCTCCCACTACCCCCCAATTCTTTCCTAGTTGGTGACATGAACTGTTGGCTAACCTCACCAATGGACCGGTGGCCACCCTCACCCCACGCCCCACAGGGTCATGTAGAACTACGCGTTCTAAAAGCCACCCTTGGGTTAATGGATGCGCTGCCATGACATGCCCCACTGCTCAAAAATATGACGTGTCCCCACGTCCACAACAGCCAATTAAGGTCCATGACCCGCATTGACCTTATTCTAATGCTGGCAAAATTCCAACCCCACATCTCCCACTTCAAAACAACAAAAATGGAATTCTCCGAACACCGACTGGTCTTGATAACATACCACTTACCCATCACAGTTGCAAAGGCCCCACATTGGTGCAAAATCTGCCCCCAAGCTCGCGTCGCCAGGATTTTCCATGTGGGTGGAAGAGGCAACTTTGGCAAAATTGTTTGTTGCACCATTTTGTGCGGACCCCATTTCCACATGGGCAATTTTCAAAGAGGACACCATCCGCCACTATTTCCATCTCTCCTCCAGATGCTCATGAGCCACATCAGCAGTTATCTCGCGTGCGCTGGCGGAATTGGCCCACTTGGAGTCCAACATTCCAGCCACAAGATACAGCCCTGCATGGGACTGGAAGTGGGCGGAGGCAGCCACCCACCTCAACGCACTTGAAAGGCAACACAAACATCGGGTTTGTGTCCAATACAGGGCCACATGCATCACTAAAGGCGACAAGTGCACCGCATACTTCTTTAAAAAAAATTTTGCACCATGCCAGAGCGTGGCCTGCACACAGGTGCGAAGATCGGATAATTCCATTGTGGACACACTGGCTGAAGTGGCAATTGAAATGTAAAGATAATACTCCAAGTTATACTGAGCCAAACCAATTCAGCTGGCCAAAATGGCGAATTTCTCAACTGAGCTCATATCTGCACCATTTTCTGATACCCGGAAATAATGAATTTAATTACTCCAAACAAATTATGGACAGCCATTTGCGGTGCACCAAACCAAAAATGCCCAGGCTTAGATGGCATTCCATATGAGTTCTATAAAAATATTTCAAATATATATCCCCATTGCTGCTAGCCTCACTCAACCAAAGCCGGTTGGAAATGCGCCTCCTACCAGGAGGACATGAGGCCTTTACTGTCACACTCTTCAAGAAAGGGGATAGGCTAGACTTAGCCAACTGGCGCCCCATTTCTCTGACAAACACAGACACCAAAATTCTAACAAAAATCATGGCTAACCGTTTAGGGACTGTAGCATCAGCCACCATCTCCCCAGAACAATTCAGTTTCATCCCCAGAAGGTCGATTTGGGACTACGTGCACTCTGTGGCTAATGTGTGTCAGTCCACAGCCTCTGGGGCACTTGTATTCTTGGACCAACAAAAGGCCTATGATAGAGTAAACTGGGAATACCTTAGGGCCTGCCTCCATCAATTCTGCCTACCCCACCGCTTTATAAACTGGGTGATGCTGCTCACGGAATCTGCGACAATGGCAGTGCGTGGCCCAGGCTTCCTAATGGAAGTAGTCCACCCTCAAAGGGGCCTGCAACAAGGGGACCCCCTCAGCCCACTCTTATAAAACTTCAGCCTTGACCCACTACTACGAAATGTGAATGCCCACCTCACTGGGGCCCATGTGCCAGGCCAAACCCCAGTCAAGATGATGGCATTTGCAGATGATTGCGTGGTGGGGGTGTCTAATAACAAAGATGCACGCGCGCTTGAAGCCCTCATCCAGGAATATTCCTGGGTAAGCAACGCGGCACTGAACGCCTCCAAAACCGAAATCATCCTCCTTGGTTGGTTTCAGAACTGCTGGGCCCCAGCAAGTAGTTCCTAACCCAGCCCACCTGCTCGCCCACGTCCACGCCTTACTAACTCAACACACACCGCTCCACTGGTGCTCCCCTTCATGCCACGTCCTACCATAGGACTGGTGCGCCATCTGGGCGTGTGGATGGAGGCAGGTGGATATTTATCAGCAGTAATGGAGTGCCATATACTGGACAACGTGTTGAAGCGAATTGCCTCTCTCAGAGCCTACCCTACTACCCTCACTGGCAGGGTTGTTCTTGCCAACTCTATGCTCCTATCCAAAGTCTGGTTCAGAGCCCACGCCATCCCCTTCTCCCCAAGCTTCTTCAAATCCCTGTATGCTTTGCTGCAAGGATGGCTTTGGTCAGGCCGCCCTCCACCAGTATGGCTAGAGGTCATGTTTGGCCTCATCATCAAGGTGGCATGGGCCTGCTTGACTTCAAAGCCCATGCTGCCAAGATCCTGGGCACCTGGATTGCGGCCATCACCGCTCCTACACTCCCATCCCAACACTGGTCCTGCGCGGCCCGCTCCAACTTCTCCTAAGCCTTGGGCCTCAACAATCCATCAAACCCCCACTCCCTGATGAAATACCTCGCATCACACACATCGGCCACAGGTCCTCACGGGACTAAAACCCACTACAAACAAATTTTACTCTCCATGCAAAGCGCAGAGTGAAGAATTCGTATTAGTGGACATACAACCCAAAGAGGCCGCCCCTCTCCTCAGTTCACACAAGAGGTACAGGGGCTACCCATCCATGACGGCGTGATCCCCATTCGACCCCAAGTCCTATCCAGGGTGGACTACTAAACATGATGGACATCCCTTATTCCACTGAGACCCAAAAGGCTATCTGGAAATATGCACACCATCCTCTGTTGCAGCCTCAAGTCTGCTCCCATGTGTGGCGCTGCCTGAGGCAGGTGTATCGTACAGCTGAGCGCTCTAACACTTTACACTCATCCTGTGTCATGTGTGGCCAGTATGGAACGCTGTTCCACCGCCTGGAGAAGTGCCCCACCTCTAAAGTGATATGGCGCAAAGTCCAACGTCTGCTAGGCCAGGATCAAACGCATCCCTTCAGTCTGTCAAGAGATATGTTTGCTTCATCAATGGCCTCCCCCCTTCCACCATCCCTCTGTGCTCTGGTGGTTGCAATCGCCATGTGTACTATCCACACGATTGTCTTGGATGCCATCGCTGGCTCCATCCCCACCCTCCCAGAAGCTGTCCACAGATTCCGGTCTCATTTGGTGGACCACTTTCAAGCGTGGATGTTTGGATATCTCCCACCGCGTCACTGACAGCTGGTCTCCTCCTAGTTCCCAGTCTAGTTCATCAAATCAGACCCTTTCCTCCACACGTGCTCAATAGTGGCTACGGCCCCTTCACACGTTCCCTCCCCCTCCCCATAAGTGGCGTTCCTGCTGGCAACAAGAAATAGCATTGCTTCTCTGGGGTGCCCCCCTGGTACTAAGTTTATCTTTCCTGAGTCATATTTGGAAGTGTCTGTCCCATGGTCAGCTTTCCCGCAATAAATTTAAAGAAGTCTTTATGACATAAGTATAATAAATTTTATTTTAAAGAATTAAGTAGTTTTTTATTTAATGTTAATATTTTAAATTTCATGTATTCATGACAATGGACCATCTCTTGACAAGCCTTCTAGTAACTTTGTAATTTCATTTAACATACCATTCCTATATATGTGTATAGTATAATACATATAGTGAACATATATAAGATTATAAAGAGAAAAGTAGTACCCAATATACTAGAACCAAAAGCAATTTAGTTAATTAATAAGATATTTGAAACTAGCCAATTTTAATAAAGTATAAATTATTCATGCTATATTTTTAAGTACAGGAAGTACACCATTTTGGCTGAAATGTTTGCCTATACCATCTAGTTTTATATAAAAGATTTTAATATTAGTTTTATAGATATTTCACACTAGCTTCTCCCAGAAGCTTAACTTGCTAAGTTAGCATTATCTTACTTTTTACAGTTGATTAATTTATAAATAGCTAGATTTTTGTCCATTTTTTTGATATTTGGTTCAGGTAATTATAATTTTTATGCATTTTATAAATTAAATATCATTAGAACTTAATTATTTTATTTTATGGTGAAAGAAAAAAACTTTTATATTTCTTTTATCATACATCTTTAGTTATTCCTTTATAAAGCTATATACCATAATTTAAGTGTTTATAACTTCCTTTTATACTATTTTATATAATAATATACATGACTTTATATGTAGCTGTAAATCCCGCACTATTTTTAGCACTAGGGGCTCTCCAAACCAACGCTTAGACTTTAAAATCAGTTTCAACCCTCTAATGTTTATGATATTAAGAATCAATTTCTCTTAGGCTTTTTCCAGGAGATTAATCCCACTGAACCAAGGGCTTCTTTCCTAGCCAATATGAGAAGTTTATGAATCAGCTATTTACTCAGCATGGAAGTGGGTGGTTATTGACTGAACAATAATTAAGATGGTTTGTATACCCTAATATCCATCACATAGTCCATATAATGTGAATTTATCACCAAGAGATATAGAAACAAATTATTTTTCCTAAGAACTGCACTACCATCTGTTAATTTTTACAACTAGCATCCTTGGGTGTGTAAGATAATTGTGAAGTGATTCTTGAAAACTGACAACAAAATGTCTCTCTTAAAAATCAACTATCCCAAATGATCATAAGAGTAGCAAATCTTCCTTATGAGGAAGTTGCTTCCAGATTTATCAAACTGCTATTATTATTAAAAATAAACATTTTTGAGGTGGGTTGACCTTGGGACAAATATACCACACCAAGAATTTTTCAGCCAGTACAGGTTTCAAACTCAAAACCTGTACCAGGGTGGAAGCAGTTTTACCTGCTAGGCTAACCACCCTAAACTGCTATTATTAAAAAATATTTGAGGTGGGTCAATCTTGGGACAAATATACCACACTGAAAAGTTTTCTAGCCAGTACAGATTTTATACTCAAAACCTGCACTTATGGTGGAAGCAGTTTTACCTGCTCAGCTAACCACCCTTTAAACTATTATTATTATTATTATTATTATTATTGAGGGGGTGTACAATAGTTGAGAGGGCGCCCCGCTATCACCCCTCACATCATGGGTTCAAATCCCATCATGGCAGAAAGTGCATTAATTGCATTTCTGTGCCAAGAGGATATCAATACATGTGGATTCGTGCACCATGCCTCAGTCCAACCAAGCGAATCAGTGAAGTTAGATTCATGTAATCCTGGCCTATCAGAACACATACAGGAAGGTTTTACCCCCAGTACTTGGGTTTTGTCCTCCACTCCTATATTGATGCTCCCTACTCCCTATCCTCTCTATCAGTGCAATATATTTGTCCCAAGGTCAGCCCACCTTGAATAAAATTATTATTATTATTAGCCACATCCTCCTTGCCACACTCAACAGATGCTTGGATGAGACCAAGCTCATACCTGGAGGGGATGAATCCCTGCTTGTTCTCCTTCACAAGAAGGGTGACACACATTCACTCAATAACTGGCAATTAATCTCACTGATTAATTCTGACCAAACTGCTTTCAAAAATCCTGGCATATCATCTGGGTTCCATCAGGAAGAATGTGATCTTGACAAACCAACACAGTTTTGTCCCTGAAAGGAGCATCTGGGACAACATCCACATGGTCAACAACATCACCCAGTCAAACTATAGTGGAGCATTAATATTCTTAGACCAACAGAAAGCTTACAACAGAGTGGACTGGTCATATCTACACCGTTGCATGGAGAGAGCACACCTGCCACAAAAATTCATTGACTGGGAAATGAAGCAAATGACTATGACAAGCATGTCAGTCCTAGGCCCAGATTCCAGTCAGCCAAAATCTTATCTCAATGTGGGTGAGGCAAGGGGATCCGTTGAGCCCCTGCTGTACAACCTGGCCTTTGACCTAGTGTTGCAGGCTGCAGAGGCAGAGCTGGAAGGCATCAGCATGCATGGGCAGCCACCGCTGAAAGCTCTGGCATATGCCAATGATGCAGTCATAGGAATTGCAAGCTCAGAAGACTCGGAGAAACTGAGTCAATCATCAACCAGTATGAATCTGCTATTAATGCAAGGATTAACAAATCAAAAATGGAGATATTACCTGTCAGTGGTGCAAAAATCACCCAACCAACCTGGGGTGGCAAAACCCAAACCAGGGTTCGCCAACTGGCCCCAGCTAGTGCCACCCTGTCTCCTGTCACCCCCACTCAGCTGGAAATGGTACCTGGGGTGTGTGACAGCTGGGCCTTATATACTCAGCACCGTGGCCATCTGAGGAAGGCTGATGTCATGGTCAATAAGGAAAAAGCATAAAAAATAGATTACAAGTGCAAAAAATGCATTCAAGAAAGTTTGGAAGTTGGATGCATCTCAAAAGCAACAAATCAGGAGCTGGCCGCTGATAGTGGCAATGACATCATTGAAGCATCAGCTGATCCAAAATTTAATGCAAAAACTAGTTTTGACAAGCAGGTAAGTACTGCAATTAATTGCAGGTTTCAAACTTCACCTGGAAATGATGGAATTGGCAATAAATCGATGGCCAAACTGATGTAACCAATTTAAATAATTTAACGCACAATTCTGAAGTCTCAGAACTCAATACAATCAACTTAAATTATTTATTTACACTAATCAATGATCAAGACCTTGAGTACAGGTCTCAGATCTTTGCTGAGAATGACAAAATCAGCGCCAAATCAGACAACTGCTCTGACAAACCTAATTTAGATAATTTAATGCATGATTCTGATGTCTCAGAATCCAATATATGAATTTAAATAATTTTGCTACAAATCAATGGCCAAGACCTTAATTGCAGGTCTCAGCACACCACTGTAGATGATGTAACTGGTGCCAAATCAATGCTCTGAAGAAATTTAAATTTATTTGAGGTGGGACAACCTGGGGATGACCTTTAATTGGGAAAGGTAAAACTCAGCATGATAGGCCACTCCATAAACTGCCTTTGGTATAGATGATCAAAATTGTAAAAGTTTATTACTGGGATTGAACTTGGGAATCAGAGGGTCTATACTCTACCACTGGGGTATCCTCCCTCGCTCTGACAAAATTAATTTAGATAATTTTATGCACAATTATGATGTCTCAAATGCGAATTTAAATAATTTAAACAATTTAATTCCACCAATCAACAGTTGAGACCTAAATTGCAGGTCTCAGACCATGGCCAAGTATGACATAATCAGTGATAAATCAAGTGGCTGAGCTGCCAAAAACCAATTCAAATTATTCCATGAAATTACAAAGCCTCAGAGCCCAATCAAAATAAGTTAAATAAATCAATCAAACCAATCAAAGGTTAAGACCTTAACTGCAGGCCTCTGCACATCGCCAGGGATGAAGAAACTGGTGGCAAATCATTTCCCCAGCCAAATCCGCATAATTTGCACTGTCTAATGCGGAAATCAAAAAGAATTGAGGCAAATTGAAGCAAAAACTCAAAAAAATTAAGACAAATCAAAATAAAATAAAATTTATTTGGCGAAATGCACACAATTTGCCAGCATGCAACAACCACCCCCGCCACCCCTAATATCCAAAAAAAAAAAAACTGGGCAGAATCTGGGCCCCATTTGGGGTGGCGCCTTCAGGTGGCCCAGTGCAACACCTGGGCATCACCCTGAGTCCAAACGGGCCAGACCTACCTGGGATTGAGGATGGGCTCATCTGGAAGCTCACATCCCACATTGCGTCCCTCAGGGGAAGGCAAATGGGACTCATAGGGTGAGTCACAGTTGCAAATTCCCTCCTGCTTCCAATCCTCTGGTTCCCAGCAGCAATTATCCCCTTTTCATCAGATTTCCATGACTGCATCAGGGCATTATTGCAGTTGTGGTTGTGGGAAGGCAGAAGAGCCCCAATACAAATAGGCCTGCTCCACAGACCACAAATGGAAAGAGGCCTAGGCCTCACCAACCACATTGCTCAATCAGATAAGGTATTTGGTAAGTGGTTAGTTAGAGTGACAAGCCCAACCCCCAAACCAAACCACTGGTCACATGCCACACACATCAACCTGGCCAGGGACCTCAGACTAGCCAATCCCACAGCGCAAAACACCCTCCTATCCTACCTAGTGGCCAATCTGAATGCCCACAGCCCACACCAGGCCTTGAGCTTCTCCCGCGCAGTACTGAAGACCATCCGTCAAGATGCATGGCTGTTCCCTCTCAGCATCAAAAGGGTGCAACATAGCTGAGGATTTGCAAAACCACACCTACGCTCAGGAATGCAGGGGCGCATGAGTCTCAGTGGTGGAATACCCCCCACCAAGAGTGTGAACCCTATCCCATATTGACCTCCTGGACTATTATGATCAGCCATATGACAAAAAAACTCAATTTTTTTTTGGAAATTTGTGACCCATGATCTACTACACCCAAAAATCAGGGCGCACGTTTGGCGATGCCTGCACAGGGCCTACCAAAAAGCTGAGCGGTCTAGTTCAACCCAGGAGCACTGTAGAGTATGCGGTGCAAAAGACACCCTGCTGCATAGGTTGAAAGAGTGCCCAACGGCCTGGCTTGTATGGAAAATAGCGTGGCCACTGATGGCACCCAACCATGTACCCACCAAACTCTGTCCAATTTCAAACTTTATGGCACTTAATATTGACTCACCAATCCCAGAATTGCTCTGAGTGGTTATTTTTGCATTATCCCTTTGGAAAATTCACACAATTTATCTTGAGGCAATTCAAATTTTGGCCCCAAATCCTGTCAATATTTGCAACCAATTTAAAAAAACATCATTAAATTATTCAATATTTGGCTGTTTGGTGAAGCGACTCCACACTGACTTCAGAGGATGGTGAAGAGCTGGCTTCCGCTACCCTTCCTAACTGTTGACCTGGAAATGCAAACCTGCCTCAGCAGCATAAATTTACCAAGCAGCTCAAGTGAACCCCTCCAACACCGTCAAGTCCCATGGGAACACTAGCCATGATGTTCTCCCCCAGTACTTAGGTTTAGGTCGTGGCCCCTTTATTTCACTTTCTCCCCCTCTCTCTCTTGGTGTGGCATATTTGTCCCAAGGTTGGCCCACCTCAAATAAAATTATTATTATTATTATTTAAGGTTATGCATAATCAAAAGGCGTCCCACTATCACCCCTCACGTCATGGGTTCCAATCCTATCATGGCAGAAATTGCATTTCTGTGCCAAGAGGATATCAATACATGTGGATTTGTGCACCATGCCTTGGTCTGACCAAGCGAATCAGTGAAGTTAGATCATGTAATCCTGGCCTATCAGAACATGCACAAGAAGGTTTTACCCCAGTACTTGGGTTTTGTCCTCCACTCCTATATTTTTGCTCCCTACTCTCTATCCTCTCTATCAGTGTGGTATATTTGTCCCAATGTTGGCCCACCTTGAATAAAATTTATATTTATTTGAATTTGTTTACAACAATGAATAACTTATCTTCCTACCCAACTTATTGATTTTATTGATCAAACCTCATGTAAAATGACTACTTTTGAGGCCATACTCCAACAAGCGTTTTAAGCCACAGTATTTCAAGTAACTTTGGTCCTTCCTGGCCTCAAAGGTCCACAAGGCTCCCTGCAGAAATGGAATTAGCTGGTCTAACCAGATTTTGGGACCTCAAGGCATTCTGAACCTAAAAAAGTAATGGTATAAGCCCTGGGAGCACCACATGCATATCAATAGGGAGGAATATCCATTCATAAATAAGAAGAGGGCAAAAAGGTTGCTCATTCTCTCATTCAACAGGGCAATTTACCCATATTGATGATGATAGGTGGTGTTAGCCTACCATCTGGAATTTAGTGTCTTTGCCCCCTCTTCTTACCATCAATGAGTTGGTGGAGAAGATCAGGGGGTGTTTCAGGAGGTGGCCAGAAGCCATCACCAACAGGTCAAAGGCAGCTTCACACCCTGCTAAAAGTCATCTCCCCTAGTTTGAGTCCCATTTATGATATTAAGTCAATATTGAATGATATCAAATCATTTAGATTACCCTTAAATTTGAATAACCACTCCAACCAACCCTACTACTGGTGAAGGCAAGTCTGCCTCTAACAGGTTTGAGCAAGAAAAATTTATTTGATTCAAAGTGGGACCACCTGTATCTGGCCTGACATAGGGCGTGGTCTATCAACCATCATGAAAATTGTTGCCAGCATGAAAGGTGAAGTTAACTACAAAAACCTTGGTAAAAATTTAGTACCAATTGGACGGTCAGGCTAAATATGAATCAAAATCAACAGCCATTTAGTTTGTCAATCTGCCATTCCTCAATTTTGAAGATATTCCCCAGGTGTTAATGCCTTTTCCCTATTCCCCAAATAGTGAGATTATAAGACAGCAGTCCCCAACAGATACTGCTGTCACTCCATTTTCTTTATTTATTTACTTAAGTTTTAGTAAAATAAAATTGTCTAATTTTACACCTTTAATGAAAATAAAGTAATTTTTTATATTAATTTCCAGTACTAGTGACAATTTTGAATTTTCTGGCAGGTGATGATATTCTACCAACTCACGTTACTTCCAACTGTGTAGATGGCTGTACCAGAGGTGTCCTGACTATTGCTCTGGGTAATACCTCATCCTGAGTGCCAGTACAGTTTACTATTATAAGCAGGCTCCATGAAATAATGTAATGACCCTAATTCTTGTTCTTCTCCACCCTCCTTCATAAATGGGGTGATGAGTTGGTTTTAATTTATATACATAGTATTTTACCTTTTGTTAGTGGGGTAGTTTATGGGGTTTTCTAATTCCTTAATTCAAAACTTCTGTGTTGCAGTCAATGATTACCTTCTGACTCCAATAACTTTGCCTATTTCTACGCTCCAAGCAAAATACGGTTAGCTCTTTTGTCTACCTACAGCATGTTCAGCTTGCCCATGTCACAAGCATGGGTGTGTTGCTTATTCCAGACCCTGTTAGACTCCTTTATCAGGACGCTGTAATATGTTCTGGTGGTTTAACCACTTCTGTTGAGTCTGACGCCTCTGGAACCAAACAGTTCTGAATCCGTTGGTTACTTTGTTGTCTGAAGTACAACAAGCAGAGTTTGAAATGATCCATTTTAGCAGGAAGAAAGGTTTCTTCCCCTGAAGCTTCTCAAGTGGATATTATGGTGGTTACTCCCTTTTCCCAGTTCTATCCCCTAAAGTTGCAAACAAACGAGATCATGCATAATTTTTGTTGCCTGTTAAGATTCAGTTGGGATCCCATATGGTATTTGTCAAAGCTCTCTTGGATACAAGAGTGGCTGGGAATCTTATGAGATTAAAAATTAATCAGAGTTTTGGATCTAGATATTGAAATAGGGTCTTTTGGTATTAGGCGCTTCTTCAGCCCTTATGACTTGTTATGCGGTGAGACATGCTGTAACCTTTTCTGTGCATCAGTTTAGCTTCTGTTACTGGTTTACTGACGTGACAAACTTTGGTGTTTCCAATTATTTTGGGGGTAGGTTGGTGGTGTCAGAAACAGGTGAGTATCAGCCTGGAGTACAATCTCTTGTATTTTGAGAACCCAAACTCATGTGGCAAGTTCCCACTCATTGATAGAATCTCCTGTACCAGAGGTGTGGATTCCCTCACAGAAACTCCTCCCCTACTGATTTACCCCTCAATTTTCCATCCAAGTTGCTGCAGTATAATTGCATCATCAATACAGATAGAGCCAAACACCTTCCATCTCACTATGATTATGATCTGGCTTTCCATCTGATGGTAGATTTAGTTACCATTAAAACCCCTCTGTGACCAATATGGAGAAAGAAGATACGGCCTTAGAGGTGTGTCTTAATGATATGCTTAATGAAGGGTGGGCAATATAGAAATTCTCTCCTATTGCCTCCCCATCATTTTTTCTCAAAAGGCTGATGGTACTTTGTTCCCTTGCGTGAACTATGGCCATTCTAATTATATTATAGTGCATAATACCTATCACCTTCTTCTTAAACAAACCATCAGCCAGGCGATAGCCAAATCCCAGGTTTTCTTTAAGATGAACCTCGTTAATCTCTCAAACAAATTCAGGTAGCTGAGGTCCAGGAGTGGCTTACAGTCATTTGGACTAAAAGGGGTATTTTCTTTTTCCGTGTTATGCCCTTCACCTTTTAAGAACGTGCTGGCCCCCTTTCCAACACATTATTGATGACGTCCCAGGTGATCTTAACTTACCCACAGGGTTTTATACATTAATAATATCTTAGTTCGTTCCCCTACACATGAACAGCACTTGAGGGACCTGGAGGTGGTAGTGCTGGCACTGCAGAAGGCATACCTTTATGTGAAGTCTTCAAAGTGAATATTTTCTAGAAGGAGGTCACCTTCCTAGGAGCCTGGTCATAAAGAACAGGTCACCATTCCTCCTAGTAAACTCAAAGCCGTCCTTTCTTGGCCAACGCCCACCACCCAGAAGCAACTGTGAAGTTTCCTTGGTACTAATATTATCTTGGATAATTTTCTCCTGAGCTCTCAAAGTTGGCAGTGTCACCCCATCCTCTTACAGGGAAAAATGTTCCTTTTAAATGTACAAACAAGTGTCAACGCGTGTTTGAAGCAATCAGAGAAGTGTTTGTAGTGCCTCAGTTCTAAAACATGCTAACCCATCCCAACCTTTTATTGTGGCATGTGATGCCTCTGAAGCTGCAGTGAGGGCTATTCTGCTTCAGGAACATGACGGGGTGAAACACCTTGTTGCCTACTTCTCACGCAGATTTTCCTCCATGGAGCAATCCTGGGCCATATATGACAAGGAGCTTGCTGCGGTTTTGTGGGCACTCACCCACTGATGGTATCTTCTTCAAGGAGCACCGAATGAAGTGGTCGTCATGTCAGACCACCAGGCCATAATGTACTTAAGGTAGCTACAGAAATTGGCACATTGTCAGTACTGGATGATTTACAACCTGTGTAGCTATAATTTCAATTATGAATTTTCGAAGGGCGTATTGAATTTATTTCCTAATCTTTTTGAGTTGTAATCCATCCTCAAACCAACAGAGATAGACTCCCAAAAATCGAACATGGTGTCCTTACTGCCCAGATTCTGGACATTGTTACTCCTGAAATTTTTGGCCTGACCGGACATTAATGAGCCATTGGTTCCTTGGGTACTGACTGTACAAACTAGCTGCTTGGAGGGGCTGGAGCTGTTTGACAAGTTGGTCCTGCAAGCCTAAAAGTGTGCTCGTTATTTTCTGCAGGAGGGGATCTTGTTCAGAGTAGGGTTTGGATGCCTCCCCAACTGCATGATGAAGTCATCTCCACCCACCATAACCATGCATCTGTGGGACACCCAAGGAATAAGTGCCTTAATTTGGTAAAGTGGGCATTCAACTGGCTGGGATTTCTCTAAGGATAACCCAGTTTAGATCGTTAATTGCATGATGTGCGCAGGAGCAAAGCCAGATAGATAATGCAAGAATGGTATTCTCTATTATATGCAGCAGAAAGAGAGCCCGTGGACCTTGGTGTCTATTGACTTTATTGTTGAAATTCCCACTCCAATGGGTTTAATAAAATCGTGATTATCGTGTACTGCTTTACTTAATTCTCCCTGTTCATCCCTTGTATGTACACGATATCCTTCAAGGAAACATCCAGGCTTTTTATTTAAAATGTGTTCTCTATGTTTTGCCTTCATCAAGAGGTTTTAAGTCACCAGGGACCCCAGTTAACCACCCAGTTTTGGACTGCGCTTCTTGCCATCCTGAAGACTAAGCCATGCTCTTCAACAGCGTACCACCTCAGTCTGAAAGACAGATGGAGAGGGTCAATTAATACCTTGAGCAGTACTTCTCTGCTATGCCTCTTCCTCGCAGGATACCTGGGATTGTAACCCTCCTCTGGCGCAGTTCATGTACAATATTTCTACCCGCGCATTGACCAGCTTTTCCCCTATGAAGTCTCCCAGGTGTACAACCCCTTTTTTATTATTAGATTTTGCTTGCTTTCAGAAGTCTTGGCCACCAAGGATTATTTGCAGCAGATACAGAGTACACAATATCTGGTTTGAGAGCACCTTAGATAGGGCAATTATAGTTTACAAGCAGTTCATAGATTTCAAATGCCTCCCTGCCCATGAGATTAAAGTAGGTTCCTTAGTGATGATGGATATGCAGCACCTGCATATGAAGGTTACTTATCAGAAATTTGCAAGTAAACGCTCTGGACCTCACTTGGTGGATGAAGATTTGAGGAATTTGGCCTTCTGGTTGGTCCTTCCCACTCATTGATTGTAGAATCCTGTCTTTTACGCTTTTCAGCTCCCTATTTCAAGGGGAAGGAACTTGCCATTACTGAACCAGTCATGATAGATTATACCAAAGAGTATTAGGTGGAGGCTATTCTGGCTTTGTAGAAATTATGCTGCTTGGTGCAGTACTTGGTCGCATGGAAAGGACTACCTTCCTTTGAGAACAGCTGGGTAAGTTCCATAATATGTGTCTATTGCCATGAGTTGATGAATTCCTTCCACGTAGAACACCCTAAAACTCCTCATCCTCCCATAAGGTTGCCTGTCAATAGAGTGTCTGTAACCCTCTAGTTCCAGGAGAGGTGTTGGGGAATTCACCAACACACCAACTGGGAACAACCTGCTAATAACACAGGGAAGAGGGCCCCACAGAGGGGGCCAACACCAAATGGACCAAAGTAAAGGGAGTAAATCATTACTTGAACAATCAGATAGCATGAAAGGCGAGAACTTGTTTGGACCCTAGAGAGGAGTCAATTACCTATTGTAGGTCATAATCCAGGTTCTTTGGGCCCTCTATATGTAGAGGTCCAGGATTTCTCAAAGGAAAAGAAGAATCAGTATATAACTTAGATAAAATAAGATGACTAAGTTTTTTGAGACCTCCTTGAGGAGGTCTAAGCACAGGTCAACCTAAGGGACTATTTAATAAGATGTAAAACGAAGAGGTTTTTATAAAAATAAATTGGCCAAAAAAGAATGTAAGCCTTAAAAATCATTAAAAAACATGTTGAGGGATTAATCATTCCTCAAGTGCGGC
The DNA here is from genome assembly GCA_022478985.1 of Massospora cicadina. Lineage (NCBI taxonomy): Eukaryota > Fungi > Entomophthoromycota > Entomophthoromycetes > Entomophthorales > Entomophthoraceae > Massospora > Massospora cicadina. Next base: position 44,017 of record JAKSZP010007059.1, on the reverse strand, counting down.
ACTGCATCTAAACGAACCAATAGATAAAATTTCTATCTGCCATTGTACTGTAGCTTGAGTAAGCCTGAATATAAGTGACCAACTGTATATGAATCTTCCCAGATTTGGTAATATTGTAAATTAATTGGGTCTCAAACCTCATTCTCCAATTAATCATAAAGTCTCATCATAATTATTTTTATAGCTGATGCATTTTAGCGGTGCATATGTAACACTCATCTAATTATCTTTAACCCTAGCACCCCTAGATCCACCCTGGGTATATCTTGCTTCTACCCAAAGCTGGTCCAGGTTGTACCTTAGGTCATGCAGGCCATCCAGTTGATATCTTAGTCTCATCACGCCCAGCCTTGTCTTTGCAATCAGTACCCTCTATGATGTCATTCAACCATGACATTACCCTTCAATCTTTTTGGGTTCCACCCCTCCCCCAGGGACTTCAGCCAGGAAATTTTCTTATGGGCAGAAGCAAGCTTCATGGCGGCGATACTTGGTTTAGACTGGGTCCTTCTGCTAATAACGCTCATGGAATGCATAAATCAGATCCTGTGAGTGGACACAATTGCATGCTGGTACCAACTGTTCTCCACAGTGTCAAAACCTTTCCAAGGCACCAGGTACTCAAGTGTTCTTCTTATCTGGTGAGAGGCTGAAGTATCTTCTTTTTCCCACTCTGGTGTCTCATCAACAAGGTATATCTCTGGGGTCTCTGGTGGGAGACCCTCAAACAACGTCAGCTTACTTTCATGGAATGGAAAATATCTGATATGTTGTAAATAGATCCAACTGGTACAAGGCGTGGCTGCCTTTTTGACAATGTGGTAAGGCCCTATTCTCTTTGGCACCAGTTTTTTGCATGGCTACTTGATTGGAAAAATCCCAACATCAAGAATCATGAGATCACCCACCTTGTATGCCGGAACCAGCCATCAATCTTCACCATCAGCTTTCTCCTTATAATTCTTCATAGTAGTATCCAATTTAGCGTTAGCCACTTTGTTTACTTTCTTGATGGACTTAGCGAAGTTTACCACAGCTTCCACCTTGGAACCGCAGCTTGGCTCCATTTTAAATGAGGGGTTTACCCATAGTTGGTAAAAGAATAGAGAATACTAAATTAAAGAATGTTGGGCATTGTTTAACTAAATTAGGCTATGAGAAGATGGGAAGCTCAATCAGAATGATCCAAGGCAGCATAACAACTCAGGAACTGCTCAAAAAACGATTCACTTGTTCTGTCTACCAATTATATTGGTGATGGTAGGCTGTAGAAAGACATGGACGAATCTGAAGAGGTTTACAAAACTCTTCCCAAAAACTGATGTAACTGGGGTCCACGGTCACTAATAATCTCCTGATGCACCCCATGGAGGGATAAAATGCGTGAGACAAGAAAACTTAGCCATCTGAGCCGCTGTTACTGTGGTGTTACATGAAGTAAAATGTGCAAACTTAGTAAACTGTCTACCACACTACCATGATCGCATCATACCCCACTGACAAGGGCAACTCCACAATAAAGTCAACCAAAAGGGAAGTACAGGGTCCTGCTTCTTTTTGGATGGGCACCAAAAACCATGAGAGAGGTTGACGATTAGTTTTCATCTTATTCTAAACCAGGCATTCCTTTGAATACCTCGTCACCTGTGCAACCAGGCCCTTTCAGTTATATTTCTTGTAAAAAGCTCCGAAGTCATCACCTTTCCCAGGTACTCTACAGTTAAGCCATCATGGTGTTCCTTGAATACTTCCAAGCGGAGTGGTCTCACAGGAGCCCATAGATGCCCCTTGACCATATCATCTCATCCTTTACATGGCACATCTTGCTTAATCCTCCTGAATCAGCTTGCATTTGGACAGTACCATAGTATATTCCATCAATAGTATTTGGGAAAGGACAACCTTTCTAAAAATACTATATGCCTCCAAGTTCACCAATAAAGCAAGAACTGGAACAAATGCCATAGTGGAGGGTCGTTCAGATACCACTTTACCATTAAAAATCACCATGTGGGTGTTGTTCAAAACCACTTCCTTAGATCAGTAGCTAGCGCAGGGTTTCGCCTCAGAGCGTCAGCCAAACCATTCTCCTTTCCCTTTGTAAACTCATAGGAGAACACAAACTGAGACAGGATCTCGTGCCATTGGGTCCTACATGGGGTTAAATATGAGGAGCCTGGTAGTACAATAAGGCATGATGATTCATCCATACGCAGAATGGCTTAGAAGAACAATGTAGATGATGGAGCCAATGGATCAGCGCTTCCACTACTGCCAAAAGTTCTCTGACATATACAGAGTAGTTCAACTCGGGCAGGGACATCTTCTGAGAAAATATCCCATATAATGCACAACTCCACCTTCATCCAAATGCAAGATTTAAGCAGCTATGATGAAGTTGAACGTATTTGTGGCCACTATAAACCCCCTCTTATGATCTATGCAATGATGAACTGACGTAAACAGCAGAGTACTCTTCACTGCTTGAAGGCATCATCCAGTGTAGAGGACCACTGAAGAACTTTGGTACCACTAGCCTTATATAAAGGCGCCAATAACTCAGAGAGACTTGGCATGGGCTTTTTTAAGGAAGGTGAAAGCCCAAAAGCTCCTCAACTCTTTAATCGAGGTTGGCGTGGGCCAATCGCAAATTTCCTTCTCCTTGTCTATAGTAATCATGTGACATTGGTTGAAAACGATGTTGCCCGGGATGTTGAATTGGAGCTTAAAAACTCTCATTTGCTTCTTTTTGGGGCTAACTTCACTGCTCTCAAATGCTCAACTACTTTCCACAGGTGGATTTCATGGGATGGAGGATCAGGGGAAAACACCAGAATGTTATCCATGTAAGCTACGCGCATACATCCAACAACTCCCCAAGGCCACATCAATATAACGTTGGAAGATTGTAAAACATTTTTGAGCTTAATAATAATGACCTGGAAAAGGAAAATCCGTTTCTGGTATGGAATTCAGTGAGTCACTCCTGGCCTTTCTTGATGCAAATATGATTGAAAGCATTCAAAAAATCCAATTTGGAGAAGATCTTGTACTTCTCCACATAGCTAGAAATTTGTGCCTTACTGGGATTGGATTCAGATCAGGTACAGTAACTTTGTTCAGGTTACCATAATCACCACAGGGGCGTAAAGCTCCATATAATTTCTCCATTAAGAGAAGGGGTGTGCACACTGGGGGAGGTCTGATGAGAATGGCCCCAGTGGCAAGCTTCTCCATGACCAACATATCCAAAAATGCCTCTTCACGTAAAGTCAAAGGGTAGATGGGAAGGAAATTCGCACCAGGCTCACTATGAGCTTAAAAGCATAATAAAACTAATAATAATCTGGTAGGACATTAGCAGAAGCCGCATCAAATGAAGATTCCAATCCTTCCAAGTAATAAAGTAAGGCCACTTCTAGAGTGGGCTTCAGCAAAGGTGCGAGGGTGAGTTTGTGTACATTTGGCCTTTGGAGCAGATTGGCTTGAGTGTCTACTTCAGAAATAGGGATCACCAACTACTATCCATCCTTATGAGATAACGTCAAAGTGTTCTCTTTCAAATAGCTTCTGGTGTCAAACTTTCGCCACCACTCCACTCCCAAGATAGTTGAGTACAGAATATTTTTGATTGATTAAAAGCTGTCAGACAAATGGTAGTTGTCCACTTATTAATCAACCAACCCCTGAAACTTCAATGTGAAAACACCCTGGAAGACACCCGTTCTAACCATACCACCAGGTAAATATTTTAACTTAAGTAATCAGTTAGGTCCAAGTCAATAAAATTCTCAGAGGCTCAGTATCGACCAAAATAGTTGTTCTGAAATTCCCTGAAGGGGAGGTAAGGATAGCAGAAAGCAAAAAGTAACCAGAATAATATTTATTGACAACAGTTAAGGCCAACATCTCAAAATAGGAATCCTCCTTAAACTTAATCACACCCCCAGGATGGAATTTTCCATCAAAAATGGTGAGGAGTAATCTGCAACCCTTACCTCTAAGGACATATACCCACTATTTCCTCAGCAGCAGCATATTTACCTACATTTTGGAGTATTAGCGCTTGATTAACTTTTTCAGTTTTCTCAATCATAAATGGGGACAAACGCGGGCTCTCATTTGTGATGTGGTACATAGGAATCATTGCAATAGGTGACCCGCGTTAGCTTCTATTTGAGTCATTTTAATCTAAATTATTTCCATTAAAAATGGCATTTTCAGGTGACAAAGGCAGAATAACTTGATAGCATCTTGAACTTCACTATCCTTTATAAACATGGCGATATCCCCTTCCAATGCAGGTTTACTAAGCTCAATTGGAGGGAAATTTATAAGTTTGATAACTTCATGAGATTTACTTAATTTTGACTTGGAGAAAAACTCCTGTGGACCTTTGAGTTTCACCAAACCTGATGGAGCAGCACATGAATGCCACTGCCCCATTACAACAAAATCCACTTTTCTGGAGGCCATATTTATAGGGGTTCCCCCAAGGAAAAAACTCCTCAGTCAAATTAATTGAATCATTTGAAAGTAAATTGGGGCTAGACCCTCGCTGACCCTCACATTTGCCCTAATCTGATGAACTATAAGAAAATGAAACTGCCATTTTAAAGGGAGCACTTGAGTACTTGGGGCGGTATCTATAAGGGTCTCCACAGGCGAAACCAACGCAGCAAAATTACCTAGATGTTTATTAAAAACCTTAGGTTTATACCCCTTCCAACCTTCAAAATCTTCTGAAACCAAATGCGTGGAAAGAAAAGAAGCCTATACCTCCATAAAAGGTGCCTAAGTTTTCTGGTAAAAATTTATAGGGATCAGTGTGGGTTGAACAATTATGGCTAAATGACCTGCCCCCCTCACCGGTTGGGGTGGGGGAATCACCCCAAAGAACCTCAATCAGATGGGCTAAGAGGCAGGGATAGTCTGCCAGACCCAAGAATTCCTTGCACGAAAATCCAGAGTGGAATAGAGAAATGACGTTTTAACTACCTCAGACAGTGGTAAAGCTTGGGTCTTACTGCAAAATTTATTTTAATACTGCCGCAAGGGTGGCCCACCTGGCGAAGAGTGAAGAACTTAAATAAGGTTTGGAAAGAAGAAATATTAGGATGACGTGTTTCCAAAAATAGGCCTAAACCCTCCACTGACAATAAACATGCAGCTTTTTTAGAACACAGTAAATGCCCAATCTTCTGCACCAAGGGGACAAGCAACACAGTAAATCTACCCCAGGAACATCAGATGATAATTATGTGGATTTTTTAGGATAGAGGCTCCAGAAGCCATGGAAGCTAGAATTTGCTGAATTTTAGAATATACTTCTGAGGTAGGTCTTGAAATACCAGCAGGATTCTGAAGGAGATAAACCACCAGGTATGAGAAGGAAAGGTAGAGCCTCTCAGTTAGCCATGGCAAGAAAACGCTAAGCTGACCAACAGTAAATCAAATAAAAACGCTTTGGTAAGCAATATAGTGGCCAGGACTAATGGCCAGCATCCAAATTGACGCTCAGAGAGATTACTACATGGAGAATTCTAATGCATGTATAGATAAAAGGTTGGTTGACTAATTTTAAGAAAGTGTCTATGCTATAATTTTAATTGGTATAGTTGCTATATGCTGGAAGGGTTTTGCACAGGGTCAAGCCCACTGAGCATTAGGACGGACAATATGGAGATCGCTGGTCCTTGGAACACACTTAAATAGATAATTTAAATATGGAGAAATTGCCCCGTGAAACTTCTTTATTTTAACTTTATATTTACAGCAGATACTCGCAAGTTCCGCTCTCTCTTTCTTACTAACAATCCTCCCCATTCAATTTTCTCATCTTGCTTATATATCAGCGACTTTAGCCAATAATGACCCTTTTGCTATAACTTTTCGTTTCTTCCATATTCTCATTGGTTCTGACATATTTTAAGATTTCATAATTCACTATCACTTTAGTTTGAGGCTATCTATTAAATATATATGTCATATGGTGACATCACCCTATCACCTGATTTGGGATGCAATCCAATAAACTTAATTTATAAAGCTTAGTATTGCCCTATAGCCTTATGTTAAGGGGATCTCATCCTTATTATCAAAATACTCGTTTGGCCAATCTCAACCATTCCGCCATAACTACTTTTGGGCTTATTGTCAAGTCATATCAGAATCTTGATAGTCTTTAACCCTATTATTCTCAGAGAGATGGTGGAGAATGCCCACCACACCATCAGGAAACAACCTGTTAACAAACAGGTAAGATGGCTCCATGGAGGGGCCAACACCAAATGGACCTAAGGTGAGGCTTAAATCATTAACCAAACAATCAGATAGCACGAAAGGCAAGAACTTGTTTGGATCCTAGAGAGGAGTCCATTACCTAGTGTTGGTCAGAATCCAGGTTCTTTGGGCTCTCTCTCTGTAAAGGTCCAGGATTTCTCAAAGGGGAAGAAGAGTCAGTATATAACTTAGATAAAAATAAGATGACCAAGTTTTTTGAGACCTCCTTGAGGAGGTCTAAGCACAGGTCAACCTAAGGGACCATTTTATAGAACAAAAATTAATGGGTTTTGTATGAAAAACAAGTTGACCAACAAAGGGTGTTGTTCTCAGGAAATCATTATTAAGTACATTCAGGGGAGATCATCATTACTCAAGTGTGGCACTGCGCCCAAAAACTAATGAATGCAAATTTCCATCCGCCGTTGTACTGTAGCTCAAGTAAGAACAATATTCACTTAATCAACTGTAGCTGAATCTTCCCAGATTTAGAAATATTGTAAACTGAATGGGTTAAAAACCCCATTATTCAATTAGTCATAAAGTCATATCATAAATTTCAATATAGCTGGTACATTTTAATGCCACAGATGTAATTATCATCTGACCATCATGTGCACCCCCAGAACCAACCTGAGCATATCTTTCTTCTATTCAAAGTTGGTTCAGGGTGTTCCTCAGGTCAGGAAGGCCAGCCAAATCTGTTCTATTGGCCTCAATACGCTTAGACTTGTCTTTTCAATCAGTACTATCTTTGATGTCTTCCAACCATGACATTGCTTCCCTCCTAGTCATCAAACCAAAGAAGCATAAGAACTTCTCTTTTAACAGGTTCCTGGTTGAGATGCTCCACTTATATAAAAGGGAAGGATAATGTAAGCCCTGGGGAGAACTAACTGTATCTCAATATGGAGGATATTCCTTTATAACCAAGAATGGGCCAAGAGGCTGCTCATTCCCTCATCCTACAGAATGATTTAGCCCATGTTGTTGATGAGAGGTGTTGATAGCCTAAAGTCTAAAAGTTATGTTTTTATCCCCTCATCTTACCACCATAGAGTTTTTGGAGAAGATCAAGGGGTGTTTCAGGAGGAGGTGGTGGTCAGAAGCCATCTCCAACTAGTCAAGGCAGCTTCACACCCTGCATAAGTTATCACCATAGTTTGACTCCTGCTTTATGATAGTAAGGCAATATTAAATGATATCAAATTGTATCAATAAACCTCAGAATATAAATCACACTTCTGACCTTCCCCCTGTCAAATATCCTTATAAATTACATTAAGATAAGAATATTGACCTCTCAAATCCCATAGCCAAATTGACACATAAAGTTGAAAAGAAGTATAAGGGAGTTACCTCGACAGATCACCAAGAAAAAACAATAGTTGTTATGGCTCAAATTAACTCTGGTAAAATTCCATTGGATCAATTTAAGCCTTAAATACCTCAAGATGAAGTACTGCCTAATCAAAATGAAGGATCATCAGTATGTAAGGCGACAATTATTAAATTGTGGCACTCAAGGTATTAAATTAAGATAAACCCACAAAAGGGAAAGAATCAAGAACCTTTTAAACATTCAAACTAAATGATACCAAGTCTCATCTTCCATGGCTAGTTAACTTGCACATTTTACCTTTAAAAATATGCTACAAGATCATTATACCATCCAAAATGTATTGCCTGACCAAGGGCCTCCATTCCAGATTTCCCTACACTGATTTTATAACTTTTTATTATTTTGGGGCTTATACTGTAAAATGTGTCATATAAGAACCCCTATTTTATACTATAGTAAAGTTACGTCACTAATTCTATATCTCTTCTTAGTACTTGACTTCAATAAGTCCAATTCACTGTACTTACCATAGGACGGATACTATAGCTGATGGGACATAAGCGGTAACATGTAACAGTTAAACAAAAATAACCTTGTCATGTGACTTAGTCAGCATCAAGTATTGACTGTCAGGCTTCTTGAGCATTGCACCATTGAACTTAAAAATGGAAGCTAAACAGGATGGTGCTCACTAAAGGAGGCTTATATGAAACATAACGATACCTGAAACTAGTTGATTGCACCAAGGAAGACGATCTGATTGATAGTGTCACCCGCTGGGTGCACAATGGAAATGGTGAAGAAGATGATCGATGAGAGTCCACCCATTGTCACATTTGAAGAAGTTTATAGGCATCTTATGGAGATTCCTGAATATTGTATCTAACCTGGATCTCTATTGAAGGTGTCTGACAGTTACTTCATTGATTCACTAATCCAGGAGGTAGAGCTAGCTCTGAGAGAGGGCATCTTCCGTAAACAGAAATCTCAAGAACCTGAATGAATCCATTTCTCTCCAGAGAGGTATGGATCAAGTGCAAATATATCTCACTATATTTTGTGATTCATACACCCAGCGCTTTATCAAATCATGCATTTACTAGGAGTCCACAATGAGGAGCTCCACCATCATGTCAGTATCCAAGGGCTTTATAAAATGGCCTATGAGCATGTATTTAATTTAATATCACAAAGTATAGAAGCCATCCGCCATTTGATCAAAAGCAAACTGTTCCTACATTATTCAGCTCCATAATAAAATAGGAATATAGATTCTGGTGTTATAGAGTATGTGGAGGAAGCTATAAGCTACTCCAAAGGACACCTCAGAATCAAAAAAGATTCTAAGCAAATACTCAATGCTTTTGATGAAGAGTTTCAAAGTCAAGGTGTTGAAGCCCATGGAAAATTGGCAGCTCAATCTTCTACTAACCGTCAGCAGGAGGAAGAACAGATCCACCTCCTATAAAGCCCAGCTAGAGCAACTTTATGATGAATTGATGAGCTGGAGGCCCATCAAACCTCTAAGACATCATCAGTGACTTAAAAATCGTCCCCAGAGTAGCTCATGTTGAACAGGATCTAGCAAACTGTGCATTAATGGGATCCACTCTTTCCATTTCAAATCAACTTAACAAATTGAATAGTGACTTGAGAGATTGACTTTTCTTTCTCGTTGCAAACACTTTTGAAACTTATTCAATTCAAGAATAAATCTAGTTTGATAATCTCACAGAGGAGATTAGTCTGCGCCCATGTCTGGGAGCAGTTGGGCAAGCAAGGCAAGAGGAACAGGCGGAAGGCCCGCGGCCTCTAACGTTCAAAAACGCCCTGGAGAATCCGGTGGAATAGAAAAAAATCTCAAAAAACCGGTGGTCACAATTTCCCCAGAGATACTCGTGTGGCAAGCACGATGCAACCAGTACATCAACACGCCACACTCCCAGCCACTTTCGTCGGTGGAATTTGGAGTCCGTGTGTATCTGGACATCCAAAAAATGGCCCTATGGGAAAAATTTTGTGAAGATGTACACAAAATTTTCCCAACTGCGGTTTACGTTGCACCTCACTTCATGTCGCACGGTTGGCTGGACCTAGGTTTTGAAAGCAAAATAGCAGCAGACGAGGCTGCAGCGGTGTGCATAGTGGTCAACCTCCCCAAAGGGCAATAGCTTGTCGAAACCAAATGCACCAGATGGACAAATTCAAACCAAATTTTCCTCACGTTTGACTTTTTGCCTACTATGGTAAAACGTGACATTTTGGAGCAACACCTGAAAGATGGTAATGCCATATACAGCGAAATACGATCTTTTGAAATGCAACATTTCACGCTGATGCCACACCTGTGCACCGGCAAAGCCATCACAGTTCTGACCCCAACTGAGGAGATCATGAAGGACCTAACCCAGATCCCGCACTCCACCTTTATTGACATTGCAGGGCATACCACCCACCCATTCCAGGTAACTGTGTGCAGCGCGCCCCCCATTTGCACCCAATGTGATGCGTTCAGCCATAAGGTGCATGCATGCCCCATCAAGGAGGGCGTCACATTCCAAGAGCACCCCTCGGCGGCCATGGCCAGTGGAGAGGCGCACTATGAACCAACTGCAAGCACCAAGGAGGCTTTCCCGTGGGGAGCACAAGGCTGCTACCTATTGGTAAAGCCCATCTCCCTGCAGGAGCGGAAGAAGGCCAAGCAGGCCCATAAGGCCGCGGCCAAGAAAGCGGCCAAGGCCATCACCACCATCCCACACTCACAACGCCACGAGGACATGGAGACCTTTGCGGTGGAAGTGACTTGGGAATCCATCACCCAATCAGATTGGGAGGCCCATGCTGAGCGGACCACTCAATCTGAGGATCTGATGGGAGATTCGATCTCACCCAATTGCTGCACCCAAGCTCCAGTCAAAACCAACTTGGGACCTATCCCAACTGAAAATTTTTTTTAGCCCCACTCGATGGTGCACTGAACTTATCCGTACCGCAAAAAATTCGTCCGACGTCAGGAAAACAAAAAGTGAAGGCCAAAGCCAATGCGACTCTTTCTGCAAAAATTAATAAAACCCCTGATAGCATTGCTGCTAACACCTGTGCTACTGTGAAAGCCCGTGGGGACCTTGAAGAGGCTGGTGGGCCCAGGGGCCCACCCCCTCACACCTAAGGTGCAATAGGGGAAACCTTCACTCTAGGGATGCTGAATATCGCCAGACTCAAGGCCTCCCCATCCTGGGCTAGGAAACTGAGTTTTTTACAAAACAATTTACCCATGGATATCCTGGCCATCCAGGAGTCCCACTGTCCACGAGGTTCCAAGGAAGCTTGGAAAAAAATGCTCCTCCCATCCCTATCCTTTTGGTCAAGCACTGTGGGGTGCTAATATAGAAAAATAATTTTTTCAAATTCACATCCTCAGAAACATTCCTAAATGGCTGAGTGCTCATTGTCACCTTCTCGTGGGCTGACGTTGTGCACACAATCATCAACATCTATGCCCCAAACAGTGCACACAAGCATCAGGAATTTTTCTCATCAGTCAAATCCCTCCCGCTACCCCCTGATTCTTTCCTAGTTGGCGACATGAACTGTTGGCTAACCTCACCAATGGACCGGTGGCCACCCTCACCCCACGGCCCACAGGGTCACTTAGAACTACGCATCCTAAAAGCCACCCTTGGGTTAATGGATGTGCTGCCGCGACATGCCCCACTGCTCAAAAACATGACGCGTCCCTACGTCCACAACAGCCAATTAAGGTCCATGACCCGCATCGACCTTATTCTAATGCTGGCAAAATTCCAACCCCACATTTCCACTTCAAAACAACGAAAATGGAATTCTCTGACCACCGACTGGTCTTGATAATATACCACTTACCTGTCACAGTTGCAAAGGCCCCACATTGGTGAAAAATCTGCCCCCTGAGCTCACATTGCCAGGATTTTCTATGTGGGTGGAAGAGGCAACTTTGGCAAAATTGTTTGTTGCACCGTTTTGCACAGACCCCATTTCCATATGGGCAACTTTCAAAGAGGACACCATCCACCACTATCGCCATCTCTCCTCCAGATGCTCATGAGCCACATCAGCAGTTATCTCGCGTGCGCTGGTGGAATTGGCCCTCTTGAAGTTCAACATTCCAGCCACAGGATACAGCCCTGCATGGGGCCAGAAGTGGGTGGAAGCAGCCGCCCACCTCAATGCACTTGAAAGGCAACACAAACATCAGGTTTGTGTCCAATACAGGGCCACATGCATCACTAAAGGCGACAAGTGCACCGCATACTTCTTTAAAAAAATTTTCGCACCATGCCAGAGCATGGCCTGCACACAGGTGCGAAGATCAGATAATTCCATTGCGGACACACTGGCCAAAGTGGTAATCGAAATTTAAAGATATTACTCTGAGTTATAATGAGCTGAACCAATTCAGTCATCTGAGATGGTGGAATTTCTCGACTGAGCTCATATCCGCACCATTTTCTGATACCCAGAAATAATGAATTTAATTACTCTGAATGAATTATGGACAGCCATTCACGGTGCGCCAAACTGAAAATGCCCAGGCCCAGATGGCATTCCATATGAGTTCTACAAAAAATATTTCAAATATATATCCCCATTGCTGCCAGCCTCACTCAACCAAAGCCTTTTGGAAACGCGCCTCCTACCAGGAGGACATAGGGCCTTTACTGTCACACTCTTCAAGAAAGGGGATAAGCTTGACTTAGCCAACTGGCGCCCCATTTCTCTAACAAACACAGACACCAAAATTTGAACAAAAATCATGGCTAACCATTTAGGGACTGTAGCATCTGCCACCATCTCCCCAGAATGATTTGGTTTCATCCCCAGAAGGTCGATTTGGGACTACGTGCACTCTGTGGCTAATGTGTGTCAGTTCACAGCCTCTGGGGCACTTGTATTCTTGGACCAACAAAAGGCCTATGATAGAGTAAACTGGGAATACCTTAGGCCTGCCTCCATCAATTCCGCCTACCCCCCGCTTCATAAACTGGGTGATGCTGCTCACGGAATCTGCGACAAGAGCAGTGCGTGGCCCAGGCTTCCTAATGGAAGTAGTCCGCCCTCAAGGGCCTGCGACAAGGGGACCCCCTCAGCCCACTCTTATACAACTTCAGCCTTGACCCACTACTGCGAAATTTGAATGCCCACTTCACTGGGGTCCATGTGCCAGGCCAAACCCCAGTCAAGATGATGGCATTTGCAGATGATTGCGTGGTGGGGGTGTCTAATAACAAAGATGCACGCGCGCTTGAAGCCCTCATCCAAGAATATTCCCGGGTAAGCAACGCGGCACTGAACGCCTCCAAAACCAAAATCATCCTCCTTGGTCAGTTTCAGAACTGCTGGGCCCCAGCAAGTAGTTCCCAACCCAGCCCATCTGCTCGCCCACGTCCACGCCTTACTAACTCAACACACACCGCTCCACTGGTGCTCCCCTTCGTGCCACGTCCTATCATAGGACCAGTGCGCCATCTGGGCGTGTGGATGGAGGCAGGCGGATATGCGTCAGCAGTAATGGAGTGCCGTATACTGGACAACGTGACAAAGCGAATCGCCTCTCTCTCAGAGCCCACCCTACTACCCTCACTGGCAGGGTTGTTCTTGCCAACTCTATGCTCCTATCCAAAGTCTGGTTCGGAGCCCACGCCATCCCCTTCTCCCCAAGCTTCTTCAAATCCCTGTATGCTTTGCTGCAAGGATGGCTTTGGTCAGGCCGCCCTCCACCAGTACAGCTAGAGGTCATGTTTGGCTTCAGAATCAAGGTGGCATGGGCCTGCTTGACTTCAAAGCCCATGCTGCCAAGATCCTGGGCACCTGGATTGTGGCCGTCACCGCTCCTACACTTCCATCCCAACACTGGTCCCACGCAGCCCTCTCCAACTTCTCCCGAGCCTTGGGCCTCAACAATCCATCAAACCCCACTCCCTGATGAAATACCTCGCATCACACACATCGGCCACAGGTCCTCACGGGACTAAAACCCACTACAAAAAATTTTACTCTCCATGCAAAGCGCAGAGTGAAGAATTCGTATTAGTGGACATACAACCCAAAGAGGCCGCCCCTCTCCTCAGTTCACACAAGAGGTACAGGGGCTACCCATCCATGATGGCGTGATCCCCATTCGACCCCAAGTCCTATCCAGGGTGGACTACTGGACATGATGGACATCCCTTATTCCACGAGACCCAAAAGGCTATCTGGAAATATGCACAACATCCTCTGTTGCAGCCTCAAGTCCGCTCCCATGTGTGGCGCTGCCTGAGGCGGTTGTATCGTACAGCTGAGCGCTCTAACACTTTACACTCATCCTGTGTCATGTGTGGCCAGTATGGAACGCTGTTCCACCGCTTGGAGAAGTGCCCCACCTCTAAAGTGATATGGCGCAAAGTCCAACGTCTGCTAGGCCAGGATCAAACGCATCCCTTCAGTCTGTTAAAAGATATGTTTGCTTCATCAATGGCCTCCCCCTTCCACCCTCCCTCCGTGCTCTGGTGGTTGCAATCGCCATGTGGACTATCCACACGGTTGTCTTGGATGCCATCGCAGGCTCCATCCCCATCCTCCCAGAAGCTGTCCACAGATTCCGGTCTCATTTGGTGGACCACTTTCAAGCGTGGATGTTTGGATATCTCCCACCGCGTCGCCAACAGCTGGTCTCCTCCTGGTTCCCAGTCTGGTTCATCAAATCAGACCCCTTCCTCCACACGTGCTCAATAGTGGCTACAGCCCCTTCTCACGTTCCCTCCCCTCCCCATAAGTGGCGTTCCCGCTGTCAACAAGAGATAGCATCACTTCTCTGGGGTGCCCCCCTGGTACTAAGTTTATCTTTCCTGAGTCATATTCGGAAGTGTCTGTCCCATGGTCGGCCTTCCCCACAATAAATTTAAATAGTGACTTGAGAGGCAATTTCCCATTTAAGAAGACATTAGTTAAGTATATTGTTGCCTCAACGATGCTGAAAAATGCTGTAATACTCTTACAGAGGAGTTAAAAGCTAAGATTGGCAAGCCCCCTTATAGCACCAAATGCAAAGGGATATAGGAGGACTTGAATTGGAAAATTGGAATTTTAAAGGATTAAAAAAGATTTCTCAAATATACCACTCATCCGCTCACCAACAAATTCATGATCTGCACACGTATTAAGAACTTGGAGAACAATAAAATCATTCTTGAAGGAAGAATCAATCGGCCAGATGTTACACCAAGACTTACCCTGGAGAAAATGGAACAACATCTTAACCTTCTACAGGACTAAATATATTAATCAAATGGCAAGTTGAACAGAGCAACGTAAGAGCCAAAACTACTTAATCCAAAGCTCCTGGAGTACATTTCATTACAAGGTTGGAGGCCATTACCTCTAAGCCTACATTCAAGGACAAGTTTACACCTGGCGAAGGGAGTATCACATCTTTACTCTATGTGTATGAATCCATGATGGAAGATGCAACTGTTCATCAAAGGGTTAGGCATATTTTATCTTGTTTAAGTTGTATGTTTTAAAAGATTATGGCGCTTCAAAGGATGTCCTGCATAACTGGAAAGAAATGAAAGAGGCATCTATCAAAGAAAATGGGTGAAGTAGAGCTTGTTTATGAAGAAGCAGGGCTTCATGAGAACAGTGCTACGCTCAATTGAAGCCCTTGCCAATTTTGCTGATTGCTTTTATAAAGAGGTCCAACTTTGGTGACATCAAAGGCTCTTACTTTTAGGGACCATCTAGTACTAAAAAAAGGCTCTTACTTTGTACAATGCCTTAGCCACCATTGTTGCTGGTTTAGACAGTAACCCCAACCTAAATATGCACGTCAAGTTATAAAATGTAGCTTCAATTCCTTTTTAAATATTAAAAAAGCCTTATTCAATGTAGTTGACATACACAAGCCTGAGATCTCCCAAAATGCCTCCATAAAATCCATAGTGTATACTTTAGACGAAGCAAAACTGAAGAGGGAGGAAAAATTCAAGAAACAACTACTCTAAGAAGAACAACTGCCAGAAATTTAACCAGATGGATTCCTCCAATGATTTAAGTGGATTTGGGATGAAAATAGGCCAATCCCAGCGGAATGGCTTATTGACTAAATTTTGTGGTTATTAGGTGATTGCTAGGTAGTCGCTCCCCAAATTGGGTTGAGCAAAATCCAAAATTCCTACAAGTTTGGAGGTTAGGATCAAGTGGAGAAATCAATGGCCCCTGAATTAGTATAAGGATCACCGGTGACTAATAGCCAAGGACGATTCACTTAGGTTTGGTTATTTGATGTCAGCAGAAACCAATAATTACAAGTTTGAGGCGGCCAATGATGTTTCCAGCGCCTAATAATCAATTTCCTAAATCATGTTTATGGATCATCAGTGATTAGTAGCTGAGGATGATCATTTATATTAATTTAGTAATGTCAGCAGAACCAAACAATCCCATGTTTGAGGCAGCTAATTTTTTTTCTGGAACCTCATATATAATAATCTTCAACCCCTGGGCTAGGAAGTGAGATTTGCGTACATTTTCTTAGGGTCACTATTTTAAGCTTGGGGTGCTGTTTTGGAGTGTTTTATTGCTTTTTGGTTAGGTTTATGACACCATAAATAGATTTTTTTTTTGAAATGCTAACTCCAAATTTAAACAATCAGGTCACTTTAGAGGTAGTTTTTTGACCTTGAGTTTATTTTGTAGCAAATCAAAAAGCTTTAATCTCACTTTTTTGACCCCTGCCTCAATGGTGATCATGCCTTCAGAGATATTTGAGTTATTTGTAAAATTACATATATAAATTTGATTCTCAATATAAAATATATTATCCAATTTTACAACAAGTAAACGTGAATGATGATGCCTGTCAGAATCAGATCTACTTTAATTAAAATCATATAAAAGGAATTCCAAAGTATAAAACTGATTCTCTAATTCTTAATGATCATGAATAAAAATACTATCAAAGTTTAATTTTCATATATAAATGGATATAAGATTTATTTAATTTTTATAGATATGCTAGAATCTTCACATAACTTTTTAATGAAACACCATATCTTTACTAGCTTCCAAAACCACTGAGTTTAATTTCAGCAAATGCAAGAGCTGAAATCTAGCTTTTCTCTCCCACCCTGAGGTAGCAGTAATGTGGAGATAATCAGAGAAATATTTGAGATTTAAATACAAAATTAATTCTCCAATTCTTTAATTTGTTTTAATTACTATATATAAAGATCAATGCTAAAGCTTTCTAATCTAAAAACTTAACTGCAAAAGCTTCAACCAATAAAATCACTTTTAAATTAAGTTCCACAGATGAGCTTGATGTAAGCTATTATTAGAAATTGATTTTTTAACGCTTTCTGATAATGGGAATGCATAAATAGCTATCACATTTTTAGGTAAGCTATTTATAGCAATAAATATAAACCTAAGTATTAGAATATAAATAAAGATAGTATGGTATTTATTAATAATTTTAGTGATAACACCCCCATTTAAACTTCAGAATATTAAACTTAACGCAGAAGTAAGCACTTTTCAGTTTTTGGTTATTTATGATTTAGTGAAAGATAATCTAATTAGTTGTTTTTTTATCCTCACCTAAATTTCAAATTTATAATATTAATACAAAGGTAAGAACTTTTTACTTTTTAGTTTTTATAATTAAGTAAAAAATTCTCTAGATAGATGATTTATTATTTTCACTTTTTATGTTGAAATATAGCTATTCTCTCTTACTGCAATCACTTTTGCAACAAATTTGATTCAAGTCTGGTTTTAGTTTGATAATCTCACTGAGGAGATTAGTTGGCGCTCATGTTGGGGAGCAGTTGGGCAAGTAAGGTAAAGGGCACAGGTGGTGGCCCCACGACATCTACAGTTTGCAAACGCCCCAGTGAATCTGGAGGAATATACAAACTTAACAAAAAGCTGGCAGTAACCATTTCCCCAGAAATTTTATCTTGGCAAGCGTGATGTAACCAGTACATCAATATGCCACACTCTCAACCACTCTCATTGGTGGAACACAGAGTACAGGTATTCCTGGATATTCAGCATATGGTGCTATAGGAAAAGTTTTGTGGGGATGTGCACACTCATTTCTTGAATGCAGTGTATGTTGCACCTCATTCCATGCCACACAGTTGGCTGGATCTTGGTTTCAAAAGCAAGGAGGCAGCGAACAAAGCTGCAATGTTGCACGTTGTGATAGACCTCCCTGATGGGCAGCGGGTCATCAAAACTAAGTGCACCAGATGGACAAAATCTAACTAGATTTTTATTACTTTTGACTTTCTGCCAACTATGGTCAAATGCGCCATACTCAAACAACACCTGAAGGCTGGGCTCGCAATATATGGCAATATACAATCCTTAAAAATGCAACGCTTTATGCCGATGACACACCTGTGCACTGGTAAAGCAATTGCAGTCCTAACCCCAGTCAAGGGGATAGCGCAGAATTTAACCCAAATCCTGCACACCACTTATGTCAATATTAAGGGGCATGACATCCACTCTTTCAGGGTCACCGTGGACAGCGCACCTCCCATCTGCGCCTTTTGTGACTCATTTGGTCACAAGGCACACACCTGCCCCTCCAAGGAGGGCATCACATATGAGAAAATTCCCTTGGCAGCAATGAACAATGGTGAGACCCACTATGAGTTGACCTTAGATACAAAGGCTGCCTTCCCGTGGGGGGCACAGGGTTGCTACTTAATAGTGAACCCAGTGTCCCCTCAGGAGCGGAAGAAGGCCAAACAGGCCCGCAAGGAGGCAGCCAAGGTCGCATATGCTATCCTGCCCTCCCATCTCCAGGAGGACTTTGAGACTTTTGCGGTGGAAGCAGCTCAGGAGTCTCTTGATCAATCAGATTGGAACACCCAAGCCAATTGGGCTGCCCAAAATGAAGCCCCAATGGGTGAGTCAAATTCACCCAACCAATGCACCCAAGCCTCAATTGGAACTGAATCAGTCTCCAACCTCCCATCCAAAAAATCAAAATCAAGCATTGGTGCACCAAAAATGCATGCACCGCAAAAATCTCATCCAGCAGCGTGGAAACAAAAGTGAAGGCAAAAGCCAATATGAACCTGACTGCTAAAGCTACCCATACCACTGACTATGTTGCATCACATACCCAAGGCGCCAAAAAGTGCTGTGGAGAACAAGAGAAAGCTGAAGGGCTCAGGTGCCCTTCCCCTCACACCTAAGGTGCAAGGGGGGAGCCTTTACTTTAGGGATGTTGAACATTGCTGGACTCAAGGCCTCGCCATCCTGGGCTAGGAAACTGAATTTTTTACAACATAATTTACCCGTGGATATCCTGGCCATCCATGAGTCCCATTGTCCGCGCGGTTCTGAGGAAACATGGAAATCCATGCTCCTTCCTTCCCTATCATTATGGTCTGAGCACACCGGGGTTTTCAAAAAAACAACTTATTTAAATTTTTATCATCTGAATCCTTCCTTAGTGGCCACATCCTCATCAATTTTTTGTGGGCTGACATAGTGCATGCTATCATCAACATTTATGCCCTGACCTGTGCTTGAGAACGTCAGGAATTTTTTTCATCGGTCAAATCCCTTCCATTACCCCCTGACCCTTTTGTTGTTGGCAACATGAACTGTTGGTTGAACCCATCCACCGACTGCTGTCCTTCCTCATCTTCCTCACCAAAGGGACACATTGTAATAGGCGTCCTCAAGGCCACCCTGGGTTGATTGATGCTATGCTGCGTCATGCTCCACTGCTCAAAAACATGTTGCATCCCCACATCCACAACAGCCAGCTAAGATCCATGTCCCACATTGACCTTATCCTTCACCGTTGAAATTTTGTACCAAAATTTCCCATTTTAACATGATGAAAATTGGTTTCTCCAATCACAGGCTGGTTTCAATAACCGTCCACCTACCTGACCCAGTTGCTCAGGCTCCAGTATGGTGCAAACTTCTCCCGGCCAAACTCTTTTTGCCAAGATTTTCCTCATGGATGGAATCCTTGACCACAGCTCCGGAGTTTATTGCACCGTTTTGCACTGATCCAAGTTCCACCTAGTCTGCCTTCAAAGCGGACACAATCCGCCAGGCTTACCACCTCTCCTCCTGATGCTCACGCTCCACCTCGGCAGTCATCTCACACACTCTGGCGGAGCTGGACCACCTGGAGTCCAACGTCCCAGCCACAAGTTACAGCCCTGCTTGGGGTCACAAATGGGTGGAAGTAGCTGCCCACCTCAACACGCTGGAGCGGCAACACAAGCATCAGGTTTGTGTTCAGTACAAAGCTAAACACATCACAGCGGGCGACATGTGCTCCACTTACTTTTTTTGAAAATTCTTCGCACTGCGCCAGAACATGGCCTGCACACAGGTGCAACGGCCAGACAATTCTGTAGCTGATACACTGGCTGAAGTGGCAATTGAGATATAAAACTATTACTCCAAATTTTACCAATCTGTCCTAATTCCGCTGGCCAAAATGACGAATTTTCTTGATAGTGCACACATCTGCACCTTTCCCAATTCCCAGAGTTAATGAATTTGATTACCCCAGACAAACTCTGATCCTCATCCACAATGCACCAAATAGGAAATGCCCTGGCCCTGATGGAATTCCTTATGAGTTTTATAAGAAGTACTTCAGATATTTATCCCCACTATTGCTTGCCTCTCTTAACCAGAGCTTTCTGGAGACGCGCCTCCTACCAGGAGGGCATGAGGCCTACACCATTACACTGTTCAAAAAGGGGATAAGCTAGACTTGGCCAACTGGCGCCCCATTTCTTAAACCAACACTGATACTAAAATTTTTAATAAAATCATGGCTAACCATCTAGGATTGTTGCCTCTGCTATCATATCCCCAGAGAAATTTTGTTTCATACCCAGAAGGTCGATTTGGGACAACGTACACACTGTGGCCAACGCCAGTCAGTCTACGGCCTCTGGTGCACTTGTATTTTTAGACCAACAGAAGGCCTATGATAGAGTTAACTGGGATTACCTCAGGGCCTGCCTCCACCAATTACGCCTGCCCCCTCGCTTCATCAGTTGGGTGATGCTGCTGAAAAAATCCACCACAATGGCAGTGCGTGGCCCTGGCTTCCTAACGGAAGTAGTCCTCCCTCAAAGGGGCTTGCGACAAGGGGACCCCCTCAGCCCACTCTTATACAACTTCAGCCTTGACCCACTACTGCGAAATGTGAATGCCAACCTTACTGGGGTCCACATGCAAGGCCAAGCCCCGGTCAGAATGTTGGCGTTTGCTGATGACTGTGTGGTTGGGGTGTCTAAAAAACATGATGCACGCACGCTTGAAGCACTTATCCAGGTTTACTCCTGGGTAAGTAAAGCTGCACTCAACGCCTCCAAAACCAACTTCATTCTCCTGGGTCGGTATCAAACCTGCTGGGCCTCAGCGCCCTGTTTCCAGCCCACCCCATCTGCTGGCACACGCAAGCTTACCCTGCCCTACCCACTCCGCCCCACTTATGCTCCCCTTTGTGCCGCGCCCTACCGTTGGGCTGGTCCACCATTTGGGGGTGTGGTTGGAGGCAGGCGGGTAGGCCTCAATGGTGATGGAAAACCATATTCTGGACAACGTGACAAAGCGCATCGCCTCCCTCAGAGCCCACCCTACTTCCCTTACTGGCAGGGTTGTAAAAGCCAACTTTATGCTCCTCTCCAAAGTTTGGTTTGGGTCCATGCCATCGTCTTCTCCCCAGGTTTCTTCAAGTCACTGTATGCCCTTCTGCAAGGGTGACTTTGGTTGGGCTGCCCACTGCCAGTGCGACTAGAGGTCATGTTTGTCCCTCGCCATAGTGGAGGCATGGGCCTTCTCAACTTTAAGGCCCATGATGCAAAGATCCTGGGCACATGGATCGCTGCTGTTACCATCCCTACACTTCCAGCCCAACACTGGTCTCACGCGTCCCACTCCAATCTCTCCCACGCCCTGGGCCTTACCAATCTGTCACACCCTCACTCTTTGATGAAATATCTAGCTTCCCATCCTTCAGCCGCAGGTCCTCATGGTACTGCACCCCAATTCAAGTGAATCCTCCTCTCCATGTGGAGCACTGAGTGGAAAATTCGTACCTGTGGGCACACTGCCCAGAGGGGGCGCCCCTCTTCCTAATTCACACAGGAGGTACAGGGACTACCCATTCTGGATGGCTTGATACCCGCGAGGCCCCATATCTTATCCAGGGTGGACTACCTGGACATGATGGACATCCCTTATCCCCTGATACCCAGAAAACAATTTGGAAATACGCCCACCACCCTCTTCTACAGCCTCATATCTGTTCTCATGTGTGGTGCTGCTTGAGGCAGGTGTACCATACTGCCGAGCGCTCTAATGCTTTACACTCATCCTGTGTCATGTGTGGCCAGTATGGAACGCTGTTTCACCTCCTGGAAAAGTGCCCTACATCTAAAGCAATATGGCGTGAGGTGCAACGTCTGCTTTGTCAGGATCAAGCACATCCCTTCAGTTTGTCTAGGGATTTGTTTGCTTAATTTATGGTCTCACCTCTTCCACCCTCCCTCCATGCTTTGGTGGTCGCAATCGCCATGTGGACTATCCACATGATTGCCTTGGATGTCATCGCAGGCTCCACCCCCACCCTCCCAGAAGCTGTCCGCTGGTTCCAGTTGCACTTAGAAGACTACTTTCAAGTGTGGATGTTTGGCTACCTCCCACTGCGTTGCCATCAGTTGGTCTCCTCCTGGTTCCTGGTTTGGTTCATCAACTCTGACCCCTTCCTCCGCACATGCTCAATTGTGGTTTTGGCCCCTTCACACGTTCCCCCTCCTCCCAGTAGTGGTGTTCCTGCTGGCAACAGGAGACAGCATTAGCTTCTCTGGGTGCCCCCCTGTTACTACGTTTCATTTTCTCCATGTCTTATCAGAAGTGTCCATCCCCTGGTCAGCCTTCCCCACAATAAATTAAAATTAATTTGTTGAATTATAATTTCAAGGCAAAAGCAAGCATTTTTTAGTTTATAGTTGTTTGAGATTTAGAAAAAAATTCACTAGATTGTCATTTTGGTTATCCCACCTAAATTGCAGAATTGTAATTTTAGTGCAAATGTAAGCCTTTTTTAGTTTTTGGTTATTCAGGATTTAGGAAAGTTATTCACTAGATTGCTATTTCCATTATCTGCTTAAATTTATGATTTATAATTTTATTGCATAGCTAAGCACATTAAGAGGTTTCAGTTATTTAGGTTTTTTTGAAAAAATTTTACTATAGAGATTTTTTGTTATCCTCACTTAAATTGCAGAAATTTATTTTCAACACAAAGGTAAGTATTTAAATAGTTCAGTAATTTGTGAAAAGTGTTCACTAAATATTTGTTTTTATTAGCTTGAAAGTAAAAAGTAAACTTTAATTAATAGATTATAGATTATTGCCCTAGCTTGACATTCTTAAATTTGAAGAGTGCTATTGAGCTCATTTTAAGGTAAGCTTTTTAGTAGGTTTCTTATTTTTTACTATCTATAGCTATTACTTTATTTAATATATTAGAAGTTTGTTTCCAATATGACTTTCTGTAATTTAATTTGTTTATTGTCATATTCAAGGTAAGTTTTTGATGATTATATTTATTTTCATTAGATGATTGTTTCCAATATAATCATCTGCAATCATCTGAAATGATTGCAAACATCTTGTAAGGTGAGTTTTGCTTCTTATTTGGTAATATTTTTATTGATGTTATTGAATTTGATTTCAGCATAAACTATTGAAATTTTCTATGTTTACTAACTTCACCAGGCTAAGTTTCTATTATTTTTTATTTGATCTAAATAAAATAGTAGTTTTGTTAATCCTGATTTCAACATAAATTTATTACCATTTTAAATATTTGCCAAAATCATTATCAAGATAAGTTTTGATTCTTTCTAATTGATCTACTATAATATATAGATATATAAATTGCTTATTTTGAGCAGTGATATATTGAAGGTAAATTAGTCCAAGCTTAGTTTTCTCTAGGTTTTATTATTCTAAAAATCAATCAGTATTAATAAGTATAAAAATTAAAGAATATTGCCTTTATTCTATTATGACTATGTTAAAGTGTTTGAACTCTTTTTATGGTTGGCTTATCAAGATATCTAATTCTTTATTTTCTACTCTACGTTACCTAAACAAAATAACCTTAAATAAGTATATTTTATTCTGCACTAAAGCACTTGGTCTTATTAATATACTAAGTTTGCTTCAGTTTGTGAGCTTAATCATATCAAGGTATTTTTTATTTTAGTTATTCTACTATTTTCCCAGCCACAAGGGTAACAGCAAAGCTGTTAGTCCAAGTGGGACAATTGGTAGTTTTATGGTATCATACCATACTATCATAAGCATTTTGAACTTTAGAGTATTGCTCAGAGTTTTAATAACAATAAGTTAGCCATAGGCCACAAGGGCAACAGCGAAGCTGTTAATCTTAGTGTCACAGATGATAGTTTTATGGTATTATACCATAATATCATCAGCAATTTGAAGCTTAGAGAATTTCTCATAGTTATAATAGTAATAAACTAGCACAGGGTATGAGTGTAACAGAAAAACTGTTAGTCTTAATGACATAGATGATAGTTTTATGGTATTATACCATACTATCATCAGAATTTTGAACCTTAGAGAAATTCTCATAGTTATAATAGTAATAAATTAGCACAGGGTATGAGTGTAACAGCAAAGCTGTTTGTCTGAGTGGAACAAATGGTAGTTTTATGGTATTATATCATACTATCATTAGCATTTTGAACCTTAGAACGTTGCTCAGAGTTATATTTTATTCATTATAAATAAACTCACAGGCCACAAGGGTAACAGCAAAGCTGTTAGTCTTAGTGGCACAGATGATAGTTTATGGTATTATACCATAATATCATCAGCATTTTGAACCTTAGAGAGTTGCTCAGAGTTATATTTTAGTAGTAATAAGTTAGCTCATAGGCCACAAGGGCAACAGCGAAGCTGTTGGTCCAAGTGACACAGATGAAAGGTTTTTTAAGGTAAATAAGCTCAGAGCGTAGCAATGGCATGGCCCTAAGTCTATTCCAGTGCAAGCATGTCATCACCACATGAGCTAGAAAGTGATATTTGCGCTCCACTTTGTTGTGTCACCCTTTTAATCTCAGGGTTTTATTTTAGGCTTTTTTCAGCTAATTGATGCAAAACATGACATCATATTTTAATTTGCTGCTAGTGACACTAAGCCTAAATTGTTCATTGGAGTCTAAAAGTAAATCTCTAATTATTCAGGTATAGCTTAGTGGTGAAACTATGAGTTTGAAGCTTACCTGCTGCCAATTGGTTTTTAAGATTTTGTTAGTAGAACAAATTAAATTCTTACAATTTAGCTTTACTACCCTCCACTCTGGTGAAATAACAGCCAATTAAGATTTTTAGAGTATTACAAGATTGAGGTAAAATTGATTCTCCAATTCTTCAAGGTTCTATTTATTCTATAGATAGTTTGACATCAAATTTCTTGAATTTTATCTTTATTATATAAAGGTATTTAAAACTTGACCACAAATTATAACCAATCAAAACACATATAATTTTAGCTAACTGATGAGCTTACCATTAGTTATTGTTGTGAATTGCTCACATAAAGCTTTTAAGTGAATATTACCATATAAATAGCTATCCTGTTTTAGGTAGATATAACCAACTTTTAATATATAGATATACTTAGTACTTTAATATATAAACAGTTAAAGCATTAATTATTTTAGTGATGATACCCCCACTTAAAGTGCATAATTATAATTTCAACTTAAATGTAAGCACTTTAATAGTCTTATAGTTATTAAAGTAAAATATTTACTAGATTGTTGTTTGACTAACTGCTTAAATTATAGAAAAATACTCAATAGATTGTTGTTTTAACTATCCCCATTTAAATTGCAGAATTATGATTTAAACTCAAAGGTATGCACTTTAATAGTTTTATGTTATTCAGGAAAAATATTTACTAGATTGTTGTTTTTGCTATCCACACTTAATTTGCAGAAAACTATTCACTGGGTTGTTGTTTTCACTATCCCTGCTCAGATTTCAGAATCACAATCTCAACTTAAAGATAAGCATTTTAATAGTTTTTAGTTATTTTGGTTAAATTCTTACTAGATAGATAGTCCTATTATAACCACTTAATTTGTAAAATTTTAGTCTCACCACCAAGGTAAGCATAATATTTAAGTTTAAAATATAAATCGACATCATTCTGTGTTAAGTTTCTGATGATTTTTCAAATTATTACTAATATAGATATAGATTTTTATTTTACTAGATGTTTGATTCCAGCACAATTTTCAAAATTTGCAAAGGATTACTGATATCTTTTCCAAGGTATGTTTTTTGATGGTTTACTTATTTTACTAACAATAGTGTTTATTTTGATACTTTACAAGATGATTGCCTCCAGTTTGCCCAAATGAAATCTGAAATGAATGAAATCTCCTCAGTGTAAGCCTTTTATGGTGATAAAAAATTTGGTAGGTGTGTTTTTGACTTACCCATCTGTAATCATCCGAAAGGGTCAAAAATATTTTTTTAAGGTGAGTTTTATATTTTTAACTTAATTTTTTTAAAAAAGCTGGTTTTGATCTCAGCATAAACTATCTTTTATCTACATTTACTAACATCCTAATGGTAAATTCTAACATCTTTATTTAAATCTATTATAATGTCTTAATGTTGTGGAGTGGATAGCATAGCAAGGTGGTTATTGATCCACTCTGGGTTGGGTTTTAATTGTAACAGAATTTAATTAGCACAGACTAAAAAGACTTGGAATGGTATATTTGTCTTAAGGATGACCCACTTCATTTACTTCTATAATGTTTTAGTATTGTCAATTCTGATTTTAACATCTTTCTGTAATCGCTGCAGACATCTTTTTAAGGTGAAGTTATTTCTTAATTGGTATTATTTTTAGTAATATTATTAATTTTGATCTCAGCATAAACAATATGTTAGCATATTTATCTATCATTATCTTCAAGGAAAGGTTTAATTTTTCATTTAATTTAATATAAGTTAGTAATTCTTTTAAAGCACTAATACAAGTTATTAACTATGTTTTTGATTCCATTATATTCCATCTGTGATTATCTATGTTCACTAACATCATCAAGGTATGATTTATTATTATTTCTTGCTCAATTAACTTTTAGTTTTAAAACAATCGCTCATTAACAAAAAGTAATATTAATAACAAATTTTTTTTATACAAATTTTTTTCCAGCTTTTAATATTCTACTTAATATAACCATTATCAGTGATTTATCTAATTTAGCTATTTATGTTGCTTTAACTATTATAATTTTGTTAAAGTGTTTCTTCATTTAATGGTTGACTTATACAGAAATCTATCCTTTTAATATCTACTATAGTTCAATTAAATTAGATATCTTTGACTAAATATATTTATATTTGCACTAAGGTACTAGATTATACTGATTATGGTTGGTTTTCTTGAGTCTTTAAGCTTAGTTAATTATAGAGTTTTTATTTAGAGTTATGCTACTATTTCCCTAGCCACAAGGAAGCAGCAAATTTGTTAGTCTGAGTGGCAAATGATGAGTTTTTGGAATATACCACATATCATATGCATTTAAACTTTAGGATGCTGTTTTAAGGTATAATATTACAGTAAAAAAGTTAGCTCACAAGTCATGAGGGCAACAGCAAATCTATTAGTCTGAGTGCCTCAAATAATAGATTCTTATGTTATATTATTTAACTGAGGTAAGCAGACCAGGGGACGGACATTACCAAACTAAAACTAAAATCATAATAAAGATTAACAATCCAAACAAAATGCCCAAAATGGACGGATCAATTGAATCATACCTAACAAATATCCAACCAGGTGGGTAGCAAATACCACTATCCCTCCATGGTGGATGGGGAGGGTGAATCAGGGGGTTCATTTTCAGCTGCATCCATCTAATTCCAGAGTAGGGTGCATGTTAAGGCAGATAGTAAGGGTGTGGGGGCATCAGCGGCATGGGGTTAATTATACTTGATGAAGGGAACTTCCCAATAGTTGCCAGCCATCATAATGACAACGATGTATTTGGCCAAAGCATCTTCAGCTTTGAGGTGGGCATCTGGGAGTTTAACAAACGTAGCAAAGCTGTTTCAGGTAATTTTTGCTTTTGGATTCCATGCTACTGTTACCACGTCCTGGATGGCTTCAGTGACGTTTTTGTGTAAAGTTTTCATGTTGATCTTACTTTGTGCTGTAAGATTTTTGGGGATGATGGGTGGTGGAATTCCTCCTGCGAGTGCAGCCACAGATTTAGTGGTAGCTTTGTGGAGTGGATGGCATTCTGGTGTGATGGCTGCTTCTACTGCAAGCTGGTGGTCACTGTAAAATGGTTTGGCGTTAGGTTGTGGGACATATTTCTGAGGCGGGAATTTTGCATCCCATTCTGCGTTACAGAGCCGCTCAACTTGCAGCATCAGTTCTTCAATGACGTTAACTGATTCATCAGTTTCATCCAATAGTTCCCATGGGTTTTGGTTGAATTGGATTGGGGAATCAGCGTACAGGTGAGGTTTGTTCAATCTATTTGTGGATGCATGGGATTAAACTGGGATCCAATCTGATGTTTGATTGAAAGGATTATTTATGGCATTGGGGTGGGGAGGAGGCTGATTGGTGGCTGCAGGTGCAGCTGCAGCAACAGGCTTTGGGGGTGGAAGAGGTAGGATATGCCCATACCTGAAATTGTACAGGGTGGGCATTGTGAGATCCACCAACGAATGCCAATACTTTTATCAAAGTGAGAATCTTAATTTTTTAATAAAAGTATTAAATAACGCTTTGTTAAAGTTTTTATGTTTTTTATTATTTTAAGCAGGGCAAAACCTAGAAAGGTCCTTTTCTCAATACTAGTTTATCCTATTTAATCTAGTTCAGATTTTGAGACCATGGGTATTTGAGGCAAAAGTATATAAAGCTGAGTCATCTAAATTAGGAAATATAGGCTTTTGGCCTATCAGATTGAAGATAAACTTTTTAAGGCAAAACTGACCCGTGTGGTAACATTTTGATAAATTGTATCCAATCACCAGCGAGTAAAATCTTCTCACCTTGGTGGTGGTCATACTCATATGGTAATAATTGGTTAATTTTTACCCTATCATCGGTGAGTAAAATCTTCTCACCTCAGCAGTGGTCAGACTCATGTGGTAATGATTGGTTAATTTGCACCCTATCATCATACACTAATTTCTTCTCACCTCGGAAGTGATCAAACCCATGTGGTAACAAACTCCTAAAATTTGGCCAAGAAGTTGGAGTAATTTTATTATTAGTTATTACCTTTCTAAGCCATTTTTTGTTATAGTCCATATTTTTCCAATAGTTAGGATTCCACCGAGAATCTGCCAAGGTCTTTTCGCTGTGGGTACTCATATTGTTAATAACCACAATATTATTTGAAGATTGGGCAGGAGATGGGCCAATCATGGTAGCAGATTTATGATACTCATACCTCCAACATTCTTTTTCTTAAGTTGAGAAGGAGATTGTCTGAAATTGCCCCCCTAAAGAATGTATGAGTGGGGTGTAGGGTTGTAAGAAGCAGCCATGTACTTGGTTTATGATAATTTTTGTAGCCAAAGACTTTATAAAATACTCATTTCCTTTCTTATACATGATGGTAAATGGCACCTCCCAGTTTGATCCAAGTTTGCCACTATGGGGGGTTAAGCAATTGTGGTAATATAAAACCCTATCTGACACTTGGTAAGAAGGTAGAGGAGCTCAGGGCTCATTGGCAGCTTGGCCTTCTTTAGTAACCGTTGTAGTGAGGTTGGTATAATGTATAGGTAAGGTGGAAAGCGGGTACTCATCCATGCAAGAGTATTCCTTCTTGCTGGGTTCTTTATTGGCTAGAACTATGGGGACTTCATAATTGAGCAATGACAAGAGCCCTTGCTTCATATTAATAATGCCGTCATGTTCAATCATAAATTGAGTACATATAAGCATACCATAAGCATTATTATCCAAAGCCACTGTGGGGGCTGATAGAATAAGCTTCCCAATATGAATGGGAAGGGATGAGTAAGCACCCAGTGCGCGGGTGTTGTTAGGACCAGCGGTTCCAAAGTCTTGGCATAATCCAAGTCAGGTGCAAGTTTGATCTTTTTCATCAACTTGGAGGAGATTACGTTCACTGAGGAACCTGTATCCAGGATAGCCATTACCCGGACTTTGTGAACAACTACTTCAACCTTGGTAAGTGTGCTTCCAAAGTTGGCCGACAGCGCTAAGACCTCCTTGAGATGAAAAGTGGAGGTTAATTTGCGGGAAGTCTCAGGGTGAGTCTCCAGAATAGACTGCATGGTATGCCCTCGCTGTAAAGGGCAAATTAAGCTTGATAGGAGCTTATCAGCGTCGCTGGCTGTTTCAATAGTTTCCATACAACCTATAACTTGGCGGAGGTAAGTATCCTTTGGTATGGTAGTTTCATCTACTCCTTTGGCGTTTAGGTGATCAGGGACCCCCACTTCCGCGGGAGCTCCCAATAAGTAGTACCCATCATCATCGTAACCCCCCAGAGTTGGCCTCAGGGGTATTCTCAACCATGGGCAAGGTTGCAACTGAAATGGGGGAGACAGCCACGAGAGGTGGGGTAATTAGATTCGCTTTAACCGGCATTTTTACAACCTCAGTAGTTCTGGAGGATATACCCTTAGGGCGCGCACCTATTGACTGAGCTGAAGAGGAAACCATAGTAGGGATCTCCGCTTTGCATGAATGAGGAATTTCCATTTTAAGTCGCACCAAAGCAGCAGGTTTTGCGGGGATAATAGGCACAGGTGGCCTCACCTCCAACGGTTCAATAGGCCGCAGCTCACCTGAAGGAATATGGGCGACGTCTATCAAGACCTCTTTTATATCATGGAAGGTTGTAAAGTAGCATTTCACTGATATATGCCTGGCGAAAGAGGGTTGTGAAGCTAACCCTGTTAATATAGTGGCGATAGCATCATCCATGGTAAGCAGGTTAGACGTATCCAGCCTTTGAGCAGTGAGATAGAAACGCTCAGCAAAACTAAAAAGGGTTTCACCCCCATACATGGCAAGGTGCATGAAAGCTTTCTTTTCCCTGTAAAATCTCTGCTTTGATCCAAATTCAGCCAAGAGGGCCTTCTTAACATCTGACCAGATGTGCTGAGGATCCAGGTGAGGAACAATCAGCTCTTGGGCTTTGCGGCTTAAACAGGGAAGAATATACTGAGCTTTCTGTTTATCAGTGGCGCCATCCATCGCAGCTTCATAAACAAACAAAGAGGAAGCAATGCTCCCTTTACCTGGGGTGTATCTGTCTTTTATAGGTAATTTGAATGGCCGTTGCTCTAGCTTTATGAGACGGGAGAAAGAGCTGGCTAGTTGCTTCTCAAGAGCAACTAATCGTGATTCAGGAGAGCTGCTCAAGTTTACAGCCTCCATTGCTTTAATAATTTATTGAAGTATTCAGGGTAATGACCCCTGTAGTGAGCACCAGTTTGTGGGATCCACTGACAGATGCCACAAATATTTTTATCAAAGTGAGAATCTTACTTTTTATAAAAGTATTAATTAACGCTTTGTTAAAGTTTTTATGTTATTTTTATTTTAAGCGGGGCAAAACCAATAAAGGTCCTTTTCTCAATAAAAGTTTTTCCTATTTAAACTAGTTCAGATCTTGAGACCATAAGTATTCAAGGCAAAAGTATATAAAGCTGAGTCATCTAAATTAGGAAATATAGGCTTTTGGCCTATCAGATTGAAGATAAACTTTTTGAGGAAAAACTGACCTGTGTGGTAACATTTTGATAAATTTTATCCAATCACCAGCGAGTAAAATCTTCTCACCTTGGTGGTGGTCAGACTCATATGGTAATGATTGGTAAATTTGCACCCTATCATCATCAAGTAATTTCTTCTCACCTCGGTGGTAGTCAGACTCATGTGGTAATGATTGGTTAATTTGCACCCTATCATCATCAAGTAATTTCTTCTCACCTCGGTGGTGGTTAGACTCATGTGGTAATGATTGGTTAATTTGCACCCTATCATCATCAAGTAATTTCTTCTCACCTCAGAGGCAATCAAACCCGTGTGGTAATGAACTCCCCAAATTTGGCTGAGAAGTTGGAGTAATCCTATTATTAATTATTACCTTTTTAAGCCATTTTTGTTATAGACCATATTTTTCTGATAGTTAGGATTCCGCCGAGAATCTGCCAAGGTCTTTTCGCTGTGGATACTCATATTGTTGATAACCACAATATTATTTGAAGATCAGACAGGTGGTGGGTCAATCATGGTAGCAGATTTTGGTGACACTCATACCTCCAACATTCTTTTTCTTAAGTCGATAAGGAGATTGTCTGACAGGAATCAGATTGGAGGTCAGCGGATGAGTTGTCCAATCCATCTGACATGGTTGAGTAGGGGCATTTGTGTTTTGAGTGGTCTAACTCAAAACATGATGAACAGATCATCCGCCCACCCTAGATGTGGGCCCAAAATGGATGGTCAGGTGCTGAGGGAATAACAGTGCGCAGCAGAATTGCTGCCAAGATTTTACTAAATTTAGGGCTTATCATGGCATATGCCTGAGGCCCAGCAAGTCGTGTGGACCCATTTGGGACCACAAATTGTAGGATGGGGTTTGAGCCATAGGCTGCCAAACCAGCCATCAGCTCCTGGTGGAGCACTTCAGGGGGAGGTGGGTGGGCAGGCCAGCAAACTGGACCACCAAAGTGGTGTCCGCTGGGAGCCAAGTCTGAGTTGTGGGGATAGGGGTGCTCTGGAATACCAGAGGAACAGTTGCTGCAGTGGCAGCGTCAGCTTCACAGGTGAATCCAAGGTCAAAATACCCCCTATAGGGGCGGAAATTGATAAAGCTGGCAGGTGTCATTACCACCTGTGCCATTTTGATAATGGCTTGGTTGTGGTATGGGAATAGTTTCCCATATTTGACCCTTAGGCCATAGCGCATGTTGCTCCGGGGAGCACTAGGGGGCAGCATGGTACTGCTTAAATATGAGCAAGGTGGGCATCAAGATCCTTGGGTAGAATGAATCAGCCCATGGGTTTGGAATGACTGGGTGAACAAGTCCTAGCGCGTTTTCCTGCCGGATGGAAAATGTCAGGGGGTTTCACCACTGCCCCACGCTGGAGCAGCTGGGGGAGAATCTGATGACATCAAAGTGAAACTACTATGGGCAAATAGGATTTGTTTTTTTTTAAATTTGTGTAATTTGGCTCAGAAAGTTGATGCTGAGTGGAAAGAGAGTGATAATTAGATTGTATGTTATTATACCATATTTTATTATTTTTTAATTAGAGTAATGCTCTGAGTTGTATTTTTGTAGTAATAAGTTAGCTCATAGGCCATGAGGGCAGCAGCATAGCTGTTAGTCCAAGTATCACAAATGATATGCTTTATAGTATTATACTATACTACTTTTAATACCTATAAATTAGAGTAATGTTTGGAGTTATTCTTTTATGATAATAAGTTAGCTCATAGGGCACAAGGGCAACAGCAAAGCTGTTAGTCCGAGTGCCACAAATGATAGGCTTTATGGTATTATACCATACTATCATGAGTATTTTGAACCTCATAGTGCTGCTCAGAGTTATAACTTACAGTAAAAAAGCTAGCCCACAGGGCACGAGGGCAACAGCAAAACTTTTAGTCTGAGTGTCACAAATGATAGTTTTTTCAAGGTAAATGGGGCTCATAGCGTAGTAAAGGCACAGATTCCAGAAAAAGTTCACCAGCGTAGCTGATGGCTGAATGGAGGCTGTGCCAATGAGAGCTCATCAATTATCACCTAAGGAAAGTAATTACCCAAATGGATCAACTATGACGAGTGAGATGTGATGGCAAGATGCTGAGATACTTCCAAGTTAAGCAAGCAACTGAAGTGGTTTCTGGAACATTACAATCATTCAACTCAAAGATTGAATCCCGTTTTAATATTTATTTATATAGTAACTAGCTTTCATTACCCATGCTTTGCTACAGTGTCTATATAAGTTTAGATATTCAAATTTATTAAATTAAATTTTATTATAGATAAACAATAACCACTCAGCCAAATCTAATTGCTAAATCAAATCTACCAAAAACCATCAGCCACTCAGCTAAAGCTAACTGAAATTATCAGGTCAACAAAAACCAATCATTCCTCAAAATTTAAACTGTGTCCTATAGCTTCAACATAAAGCCATTAACCACTTATCCAAACAAAATAAACCTATTAAAGCAATCAAATAACACAAAACTTTAACCTAAAACATCATTATATTTAAAACCAATGTTTACGTGACATGTCTTTCAAACTACAAAATCAAATTATACTTAACTTGCCAAAAGTACTATTATTTAGGGGAATCAAATTAGACAGGTTTTAAACTTATATAGGACTAACATTTAAATACCCATGCTTTGCTACGGTATTTAAAGTTTATCAGATGCTAAGATCGCAATGACTTATACTATAGGCTGTGCCAGCACTACTCTAGAGCTACTTGGACTAACATTTTCGCTGTTGCCCTCTTGGCTGGTGAGTTGATTATCCTAATTACTTAATATACTTAAAGCTTTAATACTGATTTTTGTTTAGTTTTGGGTGAGCAATTTGGTATTTTATTTGATAATATTCGCCAATTATCACCCACACATCCAAATAGATTGAACCTATCATATTTGATAGCTTCATATACAATCTTATTTATCAATTCTCACTCACTCACCCAAATAGATTAAACTTAGCAGACTTGATTAGCTTCAGGTGAGCAATTTAGTGAATTATTAGCCACTACTTGGCAATTCTCGCCCACTTGCACAAATAGAATATACATATCAGACTAAATAGTTTCAGATTTGATAATATTTGTCAATTCTCGCCCATACACCCAGGTAGATTGAACCTTCAGACTCAAAGGTTTCAGATTTCAGTCAGTATGTCAATCAGTCAGTAAAATTTTCTTATTAAGTAGATTTATAAGGCTCACTGGCAACTCAAGGATGAGGATAAGCCAAACCTAATAAATTTGGATATAGGGAAGGATGGGGCAATAAGGCCAATGCCAGGGAAGGGAGTAGCGCAGTGTAAGGCTGTGAAGAATGATTGTCTGAAAGAATCAGCAATGAGCTGATAGGTCAGTGGTGGGCGCAGTAGCCCTTTTGTAATTATTATAAATACCTGGCGCTTCCCTTTCAATAAATATCTCCCTTTGCCTAATCTACCTTTTGATTTAAGTTTATAACTATTTTGTTGGTTGGAGGCTAGGCAGGGGATCAAAGAATGGTAAAGGTGATACACTAAGGGGTCAGCTGGCACTGCTAGCCCTGAGCCTAAGGCGAAACGGCAAGGGCCAACCAGTCCTCATACTGGTTGGCCTGGCACACTAGTATGACCACTGTTCAGAAAAAGCGATTTTTTGACAACAACCATACTGATAAAATGTTTTTAAGAAGGACCCTGCCCTTGTGAAGCAAGGAAAATTAAGGTCAGCTTAGGGTCAGGTACTTCTGAAGCATACTGACCCAAAGTACCTGAAAGTGAAACATTGCTAATAACTCACCTTGCTTGCATTGAGAATGAACCTGATCATGACTCTGAAGGGGGTCACGAGGACACATTTTATTACATTTTTAGGTTCACCTGCTGAGCTCACCATTCCAGACCTTTTGAACACCAAAAATATTTATGATTCCCAGATTCATGAGGGCACTTACCTCAGTCAGGTTATTGGGCGTCCCAAGATAAATGATACAGCTAGTGATGTTGATCAGCACCTTGCCCTATTGATCCACCCCATCTGAAGCGTCCACAGTCTCCTGGAGATCAAGAAGAAGTACCTGAGACTTCCAAAAAAGTTTAATGCAACTTTTCACCTTAAAGAGGTTTTAGCCCTTCCACCAAAGTTTGGAGAGACCATTACCAAAGTGGAAGTGAAAATTCAAAAGGTCCATGTTATGGCTATCTTAGATATGGGATCACACTTCAATGTTGTTTTATCCCGACTAATCAAGAATATCAAGCTCGCCATGATTTCAATAACACTCAAGAGTATAGTACCTCCAGCCTGAATAATAACAAGGCAATAGGTGCATACTCATCTCTGCCAATTCTAATTTGCAACTTATTTTTCTCAGCTCTCGCAGTTGCCCTAGACAACATTCAATATGATATACTCACTGGGACACTTTTTTATTGCATATGAAGGAGTTATTAAATTTAAAAGAAGGATACTTATCATTACTCAACTACGAAATTCCCATTGTAATGTATAATAAAGATTAAAGAAAGAGGGATTACTCTTGTCTGGTCAAGTACCCTGTTTCCACTTTACCTTTGTAATTTACTACCACTGGAAAAAACATAATAAAGATAGATTACTCAGTAGGTGCAGCAGAGGGCATACCATTTTATGCTACCGAGGAGGTAAAGGTTAAGCCGGGGTAACAAAGATTGGTTTCCACCAGCATAACCCAGAGTATACCTCTGAACTGCTTGCTTCATATCACTAGTTTTAATGGAGTAAGTAGGCTTGAACCAAGAGTGTTACCAGGAGTCCTCAATCCACCTTATCAGCGGCCTATTGAGCTATAACTTGCAACCCAACCAACAATGATATCATAGCCAAGAAGCATCAAGAAATTGGCAAAGGTCAATTACTCCCATTGATTAAATTAACAAAAAATATTTTATTGGTACTCACCTTGATTTTGGCCTACCTGCTGACAATTTAATTTGCGCTATCCCTCAAGTCCAAATACCCAATAAGTTAAATCAGGAGAAACTCAAGTATGTAAACCAATTACTTAATGATTATCAGGATATTTTCTCCATGTCATATGTCAACTATGGTCACATGAAAGATGGGAATAAAAGTATCAACACTGGAGATTTAACCCCTATCAGATTGAAGCCACATAGGAAGTTGAAGGCAGAGGAGCAATACATGAATACTGAGTTAAAGCAATTATTGAATGTCAGCCTACTTGTGTCCTCCCAGAGTTCATGGTCATCTTCACTGTTCCTCTTTATGAGAAAAAAGAAGGTCAGAGGATAGTTATGGATTATAGGAAGCTAAACAGCCTTATTAAGAAGGACAGCTATCTAATTCCCAGAATTGACAATTTTCTGGACTAACTTTCCGGCTCAAATTTCTTCTCCACAATGGATCACGCCATCTGAAACAGGCAAATAAATCTTTCACTTGAAGACAAGTTAAGATGCGTTGATATGCACAGAAGGATTATTACAACCTACCCATCTCTCACAAGGATTATACAATGCTCCTACTTTGTTCCAATAGGTGATGGATCACATAATGAAAGATCTAAACCCACCAGTGGTATCATATACCTAGATGACATAGCAATATATTTCAAAACCTTTAACGCTCATCTAGATCATTTAAAGTCAGATTTTCAGTGACTGAGAGAGAACAACATAAACTAAAAGTTGCAAAATGCAACTTTTTTCCATCAGGACTTTGAATTTTTAGGTATCGCCATATTGCATGGAGGAATTTAACCATTGTACAATGAGGTTAAAGCAATTTCCAAGATTCCTGAGATGAAGAGCTTTTATGACATACAGGTATTCTTAGAAAATGATGGGATATTACCATAAATATATCCCTAATTCTCTCAAATCATTAAACCTCTTGTCTGATTACTTGACAAAAACGCCCTTCATGTGGGGAGTAAACAACGAACTGCATTCAAGTCAATTAGAGATTATTGAAGAGAAGACCAATCATATGGCATTTGGATTTTGGGAAGCATTCATTTTATTTACAGATGCCTCTGACTTAACCATAGAAACCATTCTTTTCCAATTGATTAAGGATGGTATTGACCAACTGGTTCTCTATTATAGCAAGACGCTTTCCAAAGGAGAGAGGAGTGTAGCATCACGGAGAAAGAGTCCATATCTGTTTTCCTAGCAATGTAACATTTCCATCCCTTCTTTTTTTAGCACCAGTGGTGCCCGACCCAAAAGGGGGAGCTGCCACGCATCTTTATTTGAAAATGGGTCAACAAAAAAATTACAAGAAACGATTTTTCCTAATATGGCACCTCAGCTAACAGCCTAGGAAGCCATATCAGAAGGCGTGGAAGCTTTAGGGAAACTTTTGTCTGGCGCCCACTTTAGCTGGCGGACCATGGCGGACAGCATTGGGGTGGGAGCATCATTGACATGGGGCATACGGAGGTATAGTTTTGGGTTCTCTAGGTTTATGAGGCCTGCGGTGTCCATTGCCTCAACGTATTAAGCAAGTTGATGAACAGTGAAAGTGATGAGAGCTGGCACACAAGTGAAAGACTTGATGCACTGGTGGGCTTCAGGATAAGCGGGGTTAAAAAGAGAAGTTTTTGCCATGTTGATGCAAGTATGTCTTGCACCAAGAGTGAGCTCCTCAATTTCATATTTTGCATCCTCCTCAAAATCATGAGGAAATGGGGTGGGAATACCCTCAACAAATAGTTTTATCGCCCCATGGAGTTGTTGGAGGAGGATAATGTTGGCAGGAGCTGCATCAGCTTCAACTGCCATATTATTATTAATTTTATAAATTGGGAAACCATTTTAAGGGTGAACATGGTGGGGTCAGTATTTGGGAAGATCAAAAAAAACTAACAAAGCAAAATCCAGCTTGACATGGTATGGCCATATATCCTCATCAATACAAGTGAGAGCCTTGAATAGATTGGATTCAGCCAGCAATGGGCCAGCACTGGAATTGGGGCAGTGACAGAAGCTTATTAGCCATGTATCTTTGACCATGGCAGCTTAGTTGAAGCTGAGTCAACCATCGACTTAGTATTTGTAATCTGGTCAAATTTTTAGACTTATTTAATATTTTTAAATTTTGATTGGCTGTCATCTTAAAAGTGACGCCAGAATTCACTGAGGTTGGGGGTATAAGGACTGAGCCCATTTCCAGCACTTCTTGTACAGTATAAAGTTTACAGTAGTAACAGACCACACTTCTCTCTAAAGTGGCTGCAAACCATGAATGATCTGACAGGAAGACTAGCCCGCTGGGCTCTTAAACTTCAGCATTATGACAGAACATTGTCTACCAAACTGGAACAAAGCATATGAACATAGATGGACTGGCCAGATTACCCCTGTCATAAATTTGCCTTTTGAAGTTTAAAAAAAGAACTTATAGGTTGAGTTCATCTGAAAAAGGGAAATGACAGAAAATATGCGATTTTTTGATGCTACTTAGAGCAATTTTAAAAATGTCAACGATATTGGCCAAAGGACCCTAGTTGATTTTGGTGGAACCCATTAACTGGGGTAACACCAGTTTGAAACCCACCCAGGCACTATCAGTAAAATCAAATAATCAGATTTCACCAATCACATGTAGAACTTTAGGGCAACCAGGTGAAGGTACACCCCAATCATCACCAAGTCATTCACAACACCTACATGGGGATACCCCCTTTTTTAGGCATGGCGGAGGTCTCCTGAGGTGAGAATAATTTTTCTTAGTGGTGATTGGTTGCAGTACATCAAAAACTTACCACATGGGTACATTCTTCACCAAACCCCCAACATCCATTTTACCAAGATTAACTCGTTTTCCCTAAGATCTAATATGATTAAAACCTATAATACCTAAATTGGATGCTCTGAAGCTATTTCAAACCTATCCCCTGAATTCCCTCTGACCCTTGAAAGTAGTATATATACTAATTGTCAGAAATTGGAAAGGGATCGCTTCTTGTTTTACCCTTGCGCTCATATTAAAAGTTATACAAAATCCAATTTTTATAGTTCTATATTATTTTTATTTTATTAAAATCCTTTGTGGGATCCAATGGCATAGCACCAAGCAAGCGTAACTAAGCTGGATTCCTACAAAATGGTGCTCACTACAGGGGATCCCTGTACACCAAAAATAGTTGCTCTTGAAAAGCAACTGGCAAGCGTTTTGTCCCGCCTTGAGGAGATTGAGCAGTGACCTTTCAAAACCCCCTTAAGGACAAATAAAACCCTGGTGAAGGAAGCTGTCACAATTATGATATGACTGGATGATAATCCCTAAGTTGATATGGCAGAATGAATGGAATCCGCCGAGTTGTTATAAGTAAGATTAATTTGAGCGCCTCAAAATGAGGTGATATTAGGTTGTTGGGAAATCGCCTCAAATTAGGTGATCATGAATTAACAAACATAAAATTGGTGGAACCAATGAGATATGGCGAAGTGAATTGTTAAGTCATGAAAGCGGTATCATCTGAAGTTGCTATGATGCAAGTGGGATGAGAGGATTGAGGAAGGAGTTTGTTAGTAGTTTAGAGTGAGCGAAACAGCGAGGATCTGCTGTGCTGATTATATTAAATAAAGAAGTATAGTGGTAGCAAGTGCTCCAGATTTATTAAATAAGTTTATTTCTGTTGTTTCAAGGGCAACGATCCTCATATAGCTGGTCCTATTGCTCAGTGGGTTAAACCCTGCATAATATTGCTTACAGCGTATCTCAACGAAAATGCTAAATCTTTAACAGTGGTGCTCACTACAGGGGCCCATTGATCAATCACATAGACTAGCGTTCCTCAGTTGCTAGTCATGTCATATCCAGATTGATATATTAAGGAATCATTTCAACATGCTGCAACTGTTGAATATGCAGAACTCAAGCTTTCCCTGGACGCTGTGCTTAAATGGAATAAGGAGTTTCTGCAAGAATTCTGTATCAATAAGCTGCCTCCATTTGATCGTGATGGGAACATCCATAGATTCTTTAAACGATTTAAGTTTGCAATAGATGAGCTTCAAATTGGCATAAAGCCAAATTACTAATGTCCACTTTGGATGTTGGAAGCGCCGACCAAGTTACTTGCTATCTTCCCAACAGTTCCATTACCTATCATAAAGTGAAAGATACTATGCTATAGTTGTTTGGAGGAACTTCAAAAATGGTGCAAAGGAAGGCTGAGTTTTTAACCATTGGGTTTCAACATAATGAGACCCTCATTGCATTTGCTGATTGATTCTCACAGAAGCTCATGTGTTAATTGGGGCAGGAGTTTTAACTGAATGTGACATAATCATAGTATTGACCCCTACTGTGAAAACATACTGTGAGCTTTTTAATGCTTTGGCTCCATATTTAGAGGTTGACGTACCTTTGCTTAAACTTGTTCAAATTCTACGCCGTTTATCTGCTACCTTACCTCCACCTAGTATAGAGCGGAACCCTATTGCCCAAGTTGCTACCCTTGTTTATTTGGTGGAATCTTCCCTCCCTGTTCAGCGTCCAGTTGGCATTCCCTGGCCTTATTATAATCACAAGTTGCGTTTTCAACCAAGTTTTAACAGCAGTTCACCTACCAGGATGGGCCTGGTTACACTGTTTGATACAAGTTCACCTTTTTGAGTGGCCCATTTTACAATAATCAAGGACGCAGGTCTTATGGGGTTAGTTGCTTTTTGTGCAGTTGCCCTAGGTACCTGGCTAGGAGTTGTCATAATCGTCAGATTAAATACCTACCATGTGAGCAGTATAATCAGGGAAAAGTCAGAGAGTGGTAGAGATGGGACTCTCTACCTCCTCTATTCTGACTCAAAATGTCCCATCTGTACCTAATCCTGCACAGCTAGTGGATGCCTTCCGGTATGAAGATGCTTTTCTATATCATCAGCCAGTTGGAGGGTTAAATGTGCTGACAAAAACGCAATTCTTGGACATGGCAAAAGCAGGCTCCCAGGAGCACCCAAAACCATATGCTTACCAATTGTTTGATTATCTTCCTACAGATGAACCAGATCCATTAGCTGATGCGCTCCTCTCAAAAGGGGTAAAAGCGGCCCTCCCTGTGGACGCTATTGTTAAAGAATACCCTAAAGTGGGGAGGGGTATTATGAGCTTCCTTGGAAAAAGAGATCAGCCAAATGTCCATGTTTTAAGAAAATCAGATGCATCTTACTCGGAGTGTACTTACTGTGATACTGTTGTAGCGAAAACCCAAGTTTGTGCAATAATCGATACTATTGCCCCAATCAACATAGTGTCCTTAAGTTGGTGTCAAAGTTAGCATTAAAGCCTGATGTAGAGCATCTTATGGTGTATGGGACCGCAGGCGCAGAAAGCACAGTCTCTGAAGGAGCATACAGTGCACTACCTTTGCAGTTTAGGTCAATTGTCATTTTAGCCCCAGCTATAGTGCTACCAAACAATAACTATAACCTGTTAATTGGAACTGCTTTTATGCGTCACTTTGGGGCTGTTGTTGATATGACAGCAGAGAAATTCGAAATTCTGGGGCAGCGGATCCCAATCTACTTCACTTCCAGCGGAATTCCAAAGGATCTTGTACACATGAGTCACATTTATCTTGCATATGGTGATGGGGTGGTTTCAGTTTGTTATAAATCAACTAAAAAGAAAGACCCAGGCCAGTCCTCATAAAATTTATGAATATCAAGGGTTACCGCATAGAGCCGCTAGCCCTATATATATCCCTCTGGTCACCAAGCAATCATAAGCATTGAGTTAGAGGCGGAAGTGCATGCTGGGCTATATGGGGAGGTCATTGGGCCCTATCAACAATCACGGCATGAGCCCCATGTGGCCCCTGGCATTATACTTCCAGGGCATGGGGAGATCAAGGTCTTGGTAGCGAATCTTAAGTATAAACCGATGCAAATCTGCTGACACCAAGTAGTTGAATTCCTACATTTTATTCCAGTAGAGGAGGTCCTTAGGATTCATGAGTTTGGTTCACTGGATGAATTTGGTCTTCCTGTCAAAGCACAGCCTGGCGTAATGGCAGTTGTACCGCATGAAAATTCAATGGGGTTAACAGAAGATCAGAAAGATTGAGCGGAATCCTTATTTCAAAAATACAAAGAGATCTTTGCTGTTGATGATCATGATTTAGGGTGCGCTCGAGGAGTGATTAATCAAGTGGACACTGGGGATTATCCCCCCATCAGATCTCAGCCAATCCGCCAATCTAGAGCAGTGGAAGAAGTCATCACAGCAGAAATTGATAAACTGTTGGAGCAGGGAATTCTTGAACCATTGAAGAGCCCATGAGCTTCCCCTGTCCTAATTGTCAAAAAGAAGGATGGTACTAACTGGGTAGTAATAGACTACCGCAAGCTCAACAGCATTACAAAAAAGGACTCTACCCTTTGCCACAAATTGATGATGCGTTGGACCAGTTGGGGTAGAGCTCATTACTTCTCTGCAATGGATTTAATATCCAGCTATTAGCAGATTGAGTTGCCTGTGGCGGAACAAGAAAAATGCGCCATTATCACATCAAAAGGGCTTTTCAACCAACATGTTTTCCACAAGGGCTGTGTAATGCCCTGGCTACTTTCCAACGGGCAATGGACACTATCCTTGGCAACTTGAAGCTGGCATGCGCTCTTGTATAGCTTGAAAATATTAATGTTTTCTCCCGCACGTTTTCTGAGCACCTTAGCCATTTGAAAGAGGTGTTCCGCCAGTTGGCGGAGGCCAACATCAAAACCAAACCCTGGAAATGCCACTTTTTAAGGATCAGCTAGAGTACCTTGGGTTTGTAGTTGATGCAACAGGGCTGAGGCCCCAACCAGCTAAGGTGGAGGCCATTCAGAAAATGACTACACCAAGCAGTAAACGAGATATACAAGTATTTTTAGGGATAGTTGTTTACTATCGCCGCTTCATACCTAACTTTATTTGTATTGGAGGTCCATTGTTTGAAATATTAAAAAAGGATGTCACTTTTGCATGGACGGAACACTGTCAACGCTCCTTTAATACTCTTCAAACAGCATTAATCAAGGCGCCAGTGCTATATTACCCTAATTTCAAAAAGGAATTTATTGTACAGATGAATACATAACTTTCAGCTGTGGGGGCAGTTCTGTCTCAAAAAGATGATGAGGGGGAGGAGCACCCAGTGGCGTAATGCAGCCAAAGCTGAATAGCCATGAGCAAAATTAAACTGTGAATGAGTGGGAGTGCTTAACAGTGATTTAAGCTTATAAAAATCCCGAGTGTATTTGCATGGTGTAAAATTTAAAGGTTGTAATGGATCACGCCTCGTTACGCTGGCTGCAGAACCTTAAGGAGCCTGAGGGCCAGCTAGCATGATGGACCCTGTTGGCACTACAGTTCTTCTGATTGGCGCCAGGGTTTGCAGTGGCTCAAAGCTGTAAAAATTGGAAAGAACGCTGGGGAGGAAACGGGAAAAATGGGTTAATATACTGAATATTTATCAAACTAAAAAGCTTCAATATTTATAGGGTGCGTTGGGACTCAGTGCCTTCATGATTGTCAGG